>VYYJ01000321.1:0-69009 GCA_021029165.1 Cyphoderus albinus | reverse complement strand
TACATATCGCGAAAAACTATCGCAGTCTACCAGATTTTTCTTCTTTCTAGAAGATTTTTTTCTCTTTCCACTTCCTGGTTTCTGTGGCCTGCATAACATGCACTATGTGTGTGTGCGTCGATCGTGCGAAGTAAATTCAACGTTTGGGTATATTTTTGTAATAGTATTTATAGACAAAAAATTTCATTCGATTCTACAGAATAGAAACTGACTTTTTCAGTTCTTAGTCTTTTGTGAAGAAAAAAACTATATTTAATGGGCTCATAACGTACTATTGTAGTACTGGAGTATAGATCTTGTAATCCTTGGATATTTCAATGTTACTTTTATAGACTATTTATACATATAGACAGGTATACCCAAGAAGCTATTCATTATACAGTGGATCAGGGAACAAAGTATCTCTGGCGTATCTGCCACGTTTTTTCCATTCCAGTGGAACTCAATCAATAATGTGCCAAGTTAGTAGATTCCGAGTAAACGGAAAATATTCTTTCTGTTTGGTTGAGTTGCGACTGAGAGTGTGTACACGCGGCCGTTAAGTCTGAACTTCAAGTTCCATTTGCGGTTATCCAAAAATTTTAACTTTTTCAAACAACATTGGATACCTATGTATACTTACCTGATGCAATAAAAAGTACCAAGTACGACAATCTGAATGGTGCTAGATGCATATCAATGTGAGTACGACATGCTTCTGGCTATAACTTTGGCCGCACTCACTAAACTCATTCATTGACTTGATTAAAGTCTTTCGCTATCTACAACTTAATGTACGTGCGGTAACTGCGGTAGTAGATTTACAGCAACAAGAAACACCTAATGTAATATTTCCATCTACATAACTTTATTATTACCCTTCCAGTCGCCACAGTATTAGGAGAGTGCAATTTTATGGTTAAAGAACACAGTAAAAGTGAAAGCTGTAAAAAATTCTGAACTATTAACATATTACAACCTTTGTTAATTATATTTTGTACGGAGGCAGAAGCAATTCCTAAAAATAACATTTTGCGGGTGGAACACAAATTAAGTAGACTTCATCCCATCCAGTTTTCAGGTTTTCCTCATTTTCAGTATTTTGTTCTTCTAAGCATGCACGGCTGAGTGCAGGTAGACAGGTTGAAAAAGACATGCCACTCATTACACCTTATTTGTAAACAAGACTTTTCTCAGTCCTTTGCAGTTCACATGATAAGAAGAAAAGAGGAAAGCTTTTTTAAATAAGCAAAATGTTGCATAGCCAGAAACCACACACCACGCATTTTATCAGCATAACCCCAGATATCATGAAAACGAAACCAAAAACCAACCAATGGGAGCAATAAGAGAAAAGAGACTAAAGTGAAATAAGTCGAGAAAACAAGGCATTGTTTGTGTGCACAACACATCATTTTCTCCCCCTCCTTTTCTTTTCCTTTCTATTTACACAAACAAAAAGTTTCTCGTTAAACACTGTATCGGCGTATTAAATCTCTACATTGGTTTTTCCTCCATCACAATAGCTACGATTGCCCTGCCACATTTGAATATTTAACTCTTTCAATTACACCCGCAAAGAAGTTGATACAACAAGAGTACAGTTGGAAGTTGCAAAGTGTATGTGTGAGAGAGAAACTCCAATTACCAACTGAGCTTATTACTATAATATCTGCGTAGTCGTTGAAGAGACGTGTATTCGTAAGTCATTTATTAATATACACCACTAGAAGGTCATATTTGTTTATCTGCAGAAGCAGAAGCAAAACATGATTGATACGGCTTAATGGCAAAATGGGTTTGAGTTTTGCTTGTTCACTCTCTTTCTTTTCCGTGTAGGTTCCCATGTAAAATACAGTTGTTGCATAATACACGAGCATGGAAAAGTGAATAAGTGTGCACACAACATAAAGGACGAGTCAATTATGTTTTTTCATCATGAGTTTATTTTTCCAGGAGAGAGTTAATGCACTAACGTAGTTCCTGTATCAGCTCTTTTGATCAAAACCCAGTAATTCGATACGATACCACCACCGACCAAAGTGACTGGAATGAAAGAGCATGGGCATGGATAAGTGGACTACAAGAGAGGAAAAAGCAAGCAAAATACTTTTTAGCTTTCTCTCTGCACCTATTCTTCTTCCAGACTAACAGAAATACATTTTTCCTTGATTCCATCCGTCTGCACGGGCATAAGAGCAGAAAATATAGCGACATTAATGTTTCCGCTGTGAAAGGAAACTAACTGACATTTTCCTTATCTCCTTTATCCTTTTTTGCATTTCATATTGCGTATTTATTTATTGTAGATGTAGCGTAACGTCTACAAACTGCACGTGTACAAATTTGCTCACAAAACCCTTCTTTATATTGAAAGGGTTTCGCTCTGACTGGGTGACACTTTCCATTACTTCATTTTTTTGCTTGACTATGCAACAACTTGGACTGCTAACAAATCTCTCCACCAGCAACAGCAGTCGTATTAACAATCTGAAAGTCTGCTTGCGCATTTTCAATAAAAACCCCAAAATCTCATGCCTCGTGTTCATCGCCATATAACATTATAATCTTGGTTTCTTAGTTAACAAGACGTGTTGAGTATTCACAATTCTCTGAAATAAGCATCCAAGCAAGTATTTTTTTCTACGCACAACTCACATTTTCCTAACAACAAAAGCCTGTAAGAGGTGACAAGCCCCGCCACTCGCATTTCTGCATAAAAAGTCATTTATTTCTTCCATACATTCAGAAAACGTTTTATGACAAGACGAAATGTAAAACGTTATTCGTCAAAGAGAACAAGAGTGCTGCCAGACGTTGGTTGTTTGTTTTGTTTTATTGTTATTTTTCAACTAATTTCGTACAGCTTGTATTTACTATTTGCCCGCCTTCTGTGTCCAGGCCCAGAGAACTTAAAATTCTTGCTGATAATAAGTATCCGTAACACTTTTCTCCTTTCAACGAACAATAAAAGTCAGCTGACTCCAAGTTAGAGAAAAAACGATTTGTTAAAATTGTCTGAAGAAAATGAAAATGTTTCGTTGTTGGTCTCAACTGTTCCGCGTTGTAGACTTGTTATTGTTCTATATTGCACCTCAAATAGTTAGCACGACAAAATAGAAAAGGGGACAAGCATTCTGTGGAGTTAGTTTACTGATAAATATTTCCTACCTTTCTCTAGCTTTCCCACCAACTTTTGGACCGTGGCTAGGCACCGTGGAAAGAGAGAAAACAAATAGGAAAGCACATGAAATTATGAATTTGCACAAGCAAAAGCACAGACTAACCGGCAGCCTATCAAAAAACGTACATATTATCCATTATCCACTGAATTAACGAAATGTGGCAGAAAACCAAGAAAAAAGAGGATCGAGGCAGCCAAGCTATTTCACTTGCTTCAGTTTCTTCTTGGCAAACAATTTCATGAAATGTCTGAGAAGTCGAGCCTGTGCGTTGTCCGTATACCCCACTGCCACTAAGTCATCGCCACCACACCACACACCAACAAACACCAAAAAGCCAGCTTTGTTGTCGCTCCATCCTTTTGTTTTTAATACCTACTCATTACTATGCAAAAGTGTTGAGTTTGCGATGATGATGACGCTTCATAATCAACAAAGAAAACCCACATGTAAAAGAGAAACGCATTTATTCACACACAAAAAATGTTTACTTCCAGTACCCTCAATTTGGAAAGTACACAGCGCTGCTTTTTACAAACTATCATGCTTCCGTGTACCACTCCGGCTCAACTTGATAAATGACTTTTCAGCCTTTGGCTCATTACAAAGTAATTTTGTCAGCAGTCGGGTAGCAAAAAGCAACAGCACACGCTACCAAGCCATGATGATATGATAAAATGTTGAGGCAAGCAGAGGCAGAGCTGCTTGACTTGACGCACGCCTTCTTTCTTCACTGGGTGATGGGATGTATGAAAATGTGTGCTAATATTTTCAAGTATTTCACAGCAATAAAGCAAGAAAACGAGCATGATGATGCATAATCCAAACGGTAAATATTCAAATAAATTATTCATTACTGTGTATATTTTGCTCTTTCTTAACTCTCCATCCGAAAATAGTCACCGCCGCCTACTTAACTGCTACCACACACATTGTGGTACCTAAGACTAAGACCCACATCCATCGCAGGAACTGCACGAATAAAAAATGCTGGTTCATCGCATTTACTAAGCCGACACAAAATTGCAAAAAAATACATAAAAAGGAAAAGGTAGAAAAGGGAAAGAAGGAATTGGAAATTTTAGTTATACTGCAGTCATTCATTATAATATAGTTATTTAATGTGCACTCATGTTAAAGTATGTTAATAAGAAAGCCAGGATCATAAATGATGACGCGTATGAAACAAGTCGAGTCAACCAACAAAATATATTCCAAGAAATGAAGAAACGACTAGGCAGAAACCCAACCAAGTCTTAGTTTTCTCGACTTTCGTCTGGTGTAGGGATATTATGGAGAAAATGGGTGGTTAGTTTTAAAAAAGATGAGTGCCAGGTTGATGCTGATAATTTTGCATTCTTCAACTTTCTTAAGGAGAGACGAAGAGAAATAATACGCACACATGTACTTTGTACTGTCCTTTTCTTCAAAGAAGGATTACATTCACCACCACCCTTTCCTTCGAACCTCTCTTTAAAAACCACATTAAACATTCAGTCGACAACCGACATTTTCCGGGTAGTCTGCCGCATGGTAGAAATGGGCTTGGCGAAGAGAAAAAAGTTTCCGTTTTTCACCTCATACTCGTAATCATAATCGTTTGGCTTGACACAAATGAGCCTCGCATGTTTCTTCATTCTGTTTGAAATGTATTGCAGTGATGTGGGGGATGGGATATGATGATGATTAAAGTAGTCAATAATAAAAATGAAATGTCGTTGTCGTTTGGTTGTTTGGTCTGTCGGACACACAGGCAGGAACAGGAAGCTTAAAGGTTGTTTTTTCAAGATACTTTAAATGCTAGATCGACTTTTATTGGATAAATACCTTTAAATAATTAAATACGTCACCATTTTTCATCGTCGATGATAATTAAAAATAACCGGTTCGGTTGATTGATTAAATGCAAACCGAAATATTGTTTTTATTGTTGTGTTGTGTTTATGTGACCTCGGAGCTTACACAACTGTTAAAACGTTTATGGAGTTGAATATCATAACAATGTAAAGTTATATTTATATCATTGGTTCTCGTTCTTATGTATGTGAAGAATTAACTACGCCGTAATTGTTATTTGATGCTATTTATAATTATTTTGAACAGGGAGGGAAAAACCCGGATCCCTATTTATAGTAAAATAAGTAAAAAATGTGCGGTCAAGTACTTACCATTGAGAACGTGGACGAGTATACTGTGAGGTACCGCATTGGAAGGATTACATGAGTAACGACCCGAGTCCGTCGGCTTCGCTTGTTGAATCAGAAGATACGATGTGGTCGTCTCGCCCTTCTCCGTGAGAACGCTGACACCGCCTCTGGGAGAATTGTAACTTATTATCTGCAAACAAGGATTGAAAAATACAATAGAGATTATCCCCGTGAGCGTTATGATTAAATCATCACATTCCTTTATACAAAATTATAAACATAATTGATACTGATATTCACTATTTTTAATTAAATTTTAGGGCCTTTTACTTCTTGCGAAACTAGGTAGGTTTCAAAACTTAAGCCCACATAAACTTTAAAAGTATTTCAACTTCAAACGTTCACTTTTGTTGATCAACAAAACTTAATAAAGTTATTAACGTGATGACGCCTGGAGCAAGGATGAAAGTTGTGCTTTCTTCTGTAAACAAATCCTGCGCATGGCGCCTATTCTATCCACACACGTAAGAGCGTGACTGTGTTGTACCGTTATATTTCGTTAATAAAGGAAGTTGATGCCAAGCAAAACTTTTTGTGCTGCGTGAGTCCTAAAAACGTTAGACAAGGACATCACAAATGAGACATGAAAGGTCATTTTTCAACATGAACATGAATTCGTTCTTTTATTAAACGATTTTTTAAATGAAGGCTGCCAATAATAAGTAACTGACAACCTCCAAACCGTTCTAACCCTTTCGTGGAAACCGGTATGATTCAGTTCAGCCCAGCCGAATCAAAATTGTAAGGCTGCATACCGTTAGATGTGAAAGATCCTACGAGAACCTTCGCCGATCAAATAGAATAAATAAGCCAAAAGCTGTAACATACACAACACACTTCATCAGACATCGTCTATGAGTTTTGTGGTAATGTAAGGGATATTCAAACATATACATAACATAAATATCATAATCATAATAATTTTTTCAGTTTAGTATGTATCACTTCATACCATCATAATATCATATGTCAAGCCATGTCATATCATATCAAAACAAAAATCAGCAAACTGCTTTTGACCACCACGAACAGCAAAAGTTTCACGACTTTTTCAGTCATCTTTTCAATCTGAGCAACTGGAAACCCAAAACCAACAATAGAAATGTTTTATAGATTATAGACCACTACCTTCCTTATCATAAAAGTGAAACAGCAAAGGGAATAATATTTTACATTCCATCAACCGTTTCCTTATACTCTCACAGTGTTCTGTTGTTGCACTTCGAAAACGAAAGGGAAAAGCCATGTTTTATGTTTAGTGGTCCGTAGGGGTGACCCATGTCACAGACCCCATTATCATTGACCATAATCACTGCACGCAAGTTGGGAAAAAATGTACCCCTGATAAAAACTTGTTCGAACATGAGTGCTACTACTACCTATATAGGCATATCCTTCAACATTTTTTGTTAAATGGAGACGCGTAGGAAGCAAGCACATAAATAAGTACGTAAACTCATTTTTCTCTCTTGCTTTCTTTCCAATACTTCCCATGGGCTTCAACTTTCTCCTTCTCTCCCTTCTTGCACTTTGTTTTTAGCTCTCGGCAAAAAATTGTACGATTGCCTCCCTACAGCAATAACAATTGTAATACAGTGGGACGAGTTAAAGTCAAGAGTTCTTCACTCAGTCAACACAAACCAGTTTTAGATAGATAAATTTATAAGAGGGGGATAAAAATAAAACAGTTCACATTACGAGAAACTTAAAAGGCAAAAATACAATAGCATTAAATGGTGCATATATGGCCAAAAGAGTGGTGACGAGGAAGATTGGCTTTGCTGACTTGCTTTTTCTCACTGTTCTAAAAGTACGACTTCTCTAAAAACAAGAAAACTGTAAAGGAGGGGAGATTTAATGCGAAAATGCCTTGTATAAAGTCTACCCATCTACCAAATAAAACAGAGGAGTTAAAGAATTATTATTTAAGGCTAAGTGCTTGAAATCCGGGCTTGTATAACAATGTGGGTGGTTGTAGTTAGTAAGAGAATACATTAACTGATATTGAGTGGAGTCAGCGAGTTGCCACCTCCAGTAAAACGTTTGACATGCTCGTGTGACATGACAAGGTTGACATTCCCATTCAAAATCATTACTATGGCTCTCATAATAATGATGACTGGTTAAGAGATAAGTATGAGCAAAAATCCCCCACTCTAACATCTTTCACTCTTCACCTTTATTATTCTAGAAAAATGTATTTATTACATTTTGTGTTCATTTTTCTCCATTGTTATAGTGTTTTGGTTATAAAACTTGTCTGAAGTATAACTCTACTGTAGCCACAAAATCATTAACCATTCTCGACTGATGTCACCATCAAGCATTTAATGGAATAATGATGACACGGAGATGATGGCGATGAAGATGGAAAAACTAGAGTGTAACAATGGTTGAGCTCGTTTATAGCGATTGTTTCTTTCAGCAACTTTTTTCCTTTCTTCTCCATTCTTCCAAACTTGTATATACTTAACCACCACAGTCACAACTTACGAGGAAAAATGTCTACGTATTAGATTTCCGTTCTTCGCTAGAGGAACCCAAAAGCAAGACTTTTTTCTTGACAGAAAGGCTGATCGTAACTTGTGATTTTACTTCCTAGTCACCACTATTTTGTTGACAACCATCATGAGCAACATCGTCATTGTAAGAAAATCGAGGGGAAAGGAAGGAGGCGATCTTTTGGTAGCTCTTGTAACATGAGCACTTTATTATATGGGGTTGTATTGCAATGAATGAAGTCGTTTTCCTTGCGTTAGGTTCACATTTCTCTCCCCTCGGAAAACGCATCTAAACTACCGATTTTTATAGACGATATCTAAACCGCCAAACCTCTGCCGAACGATATGATGTGGGCGGATTGTTTATGATAAAATGACTTTAAATATCGTTATTTGTATACTTGAGAGAAAGTTACAGAAAGAAGAGTACCCCAGAGCAGCAAGAGAGTGGAACGTTAAGTGCTTTTAAAAGTCTTCACAAAATTATCTACTCTTTTGTACACTTTCTCTCTTTACACTCTACCATTCACCCTTTTCTGAGTACGCGTGTTGATAGATTTCTACGTTATGTTCCTCATTTTAATATTGATGTATTTTGTATTTTAGAAACCATTCGTTTCACCCTGTGTCGCACCTGTTTTTAATACTTTCTTGAATTCTCATGATTGTTCACTTTATATTACTTTCCGGCTGTCATTAAAAAGATTGGCTGGGAACCATTTCATGTCATTTTGGGGTTTCCCAAAAAACTTCCCCATGAAACTTCTTCCCTTCACTGTCGTCTTTTTGCCAATCTATATCAAGATATCTCTGGCATCTTCATGCATATTTTTGTATGAAAGCTAAGAAATAATAATGCATGTTTTGTGCGTTGCGTGCAGTTGGTAATGTTTTTATTTTTTGTTTTTCCCTTTCTTAGTGCGTCCTCGTTCTCATCACCATGATCATTCTCGTGAATGTTTTATTCTGAGCTCGATTGCCGAATTAATTATAAAAATATGTACGACTCTCGTGGGAAATCTAGTTCTGACTAGACTAAAAATAAAGCAGTTCACATTTCCTTTGTAGGTTACACACAAAACACATGAAGAATGAGAGTTACACTGCATCCTTCACGGAACTCGTAACGCAAACTTATTTTCCCCGGCTATCTCTCAACCACCGCTGCAGCAAAAGCAACATGCGTTCACTCAACCTATAACACACGCGATTCTACGAGAAAAAGTTTCTCCAGACATTTCCACTATTTTGTTTTCCGGTTTTATATTCATAGGTATATTTTTCTTTTGTACGCTTATTTATAAGGTGACTTTCTCAAGAATACGGCCCAGCTTTCTACAATAACTCAGCCGTGCTGTTGTGGCTTTAACTTATGCTCGGTCTTCCAAAGCTCGATAGGTTGATGCCGGAGAACTGTACTGATTAGCTCCGTTTCCGTCTCTACAAACAAGAAACAAGGCAAACTATTCACATGGGACTGTTATTAGTCGTCGTTGTAGTGAGTGATACTCCCCTGCACATACTAATAATAATAATAACTGAAACCACTTGGTTAAATAAAAAGAAACTCCGTTCCTCTTTCCTCCGCATCCTCTCGCTTTTTTGCTAATTCACTCAACCCTCTCCGTTTTTCAACTCCGCGCTGTTTAATATGATGAGTGAGCAAAAACGCAAAAGGGAAATATCAAGGGGCCCACAACGACAGACACAGAATGACATTTTGTGAGTAGAAAAAAATAAAGAAATTTTACCACTTTTATAGGATGATGGGCTATAAGAAATGCCAGTAGGAAACAAACTTTGAATAGGAATATAATTTCATATATAATCCTGTAACGAACGTAAACAGTAACGCTACCACACAAACAAAGAAAGGAAATGAGCTGTATTAAAAACACAATAATATATATTTTTGAAAGGAAGTAAAAAAAGTCCCGTGAAAGAGAAAAAGTGGAGCAAATGTATAGAATGAGCTTGTAAAATGTGATGACAAGTTAGACAAAAGCTTACTATTTATATGAAGCGACAACCGACCCACCACGACCCATATCTATGTGCGTCTTTTCCTAGTAGTCAACTCGAAATCTACTTCAAATAAACTTGTTCAAATAAAAAAGGGTTGACACAGAAGATTTTTTCATGGAGAAAATCATTTTCTCTTTCAGATATTTTTTTTTCTACTTCGCTCTCTGCCACGATATAGTCATATTCCCCGCTTCTCAGCTAGTCACAGTGTGCTGTCTATTGTAGTTTCGTTTGAACACATGAGCAGTTGAATTGATGTGCGATCTTGTTCTCCCTGCAGTGAAGTAAATTATCTACCTATGACTGCAAATTTGTTAGCCTTGCTTTGTTTACTCAATAATAAACAAATACAAAAAAGGTTCAGCTTGTTACTGCGATTTGAAAAAACTTCCCTGCTTTCATATTCCTTGTTGCTTGTTTATTCTGTGATAATGAAGTGAGAAGTTTTGGGCCCGTCCGCAATTTATGCATCAGGTTGGAAGGCACCCCCATAAATTTAAATCCCTCCACTCCCATTATTTTTCCCTTCTTCGATGAAATGCTATTTTTGAGTGAAATAGTAAGCTTATATTATTAGTATGTCAGTGGAAGCAAAGAATCAGAAATTACATAAAACTATAAAACTAGATCACAGTGCTGTTGCAAAATACGAAGCAAAATAATCCAAAATGACTTGTCTGCAGTTAGTTAGTTTGTGTTGCAATTCTGTTGTAGTTCGTTTTCCATTCCTGTCTGCAAATCTTTTTGTCATCATTATTACCGTTAGCTTTCAAAAAGGATTTCAACATTAAATTACATCCCACTTATTTCCCTTCATTTAAAATTTGAAATAGTACTCGTTTGTCGTAGACAGCAATGCTACAATTTACAACTATTATGACATACTATTTTTATAACTAGAGTATTATAATGTTTGGGCACAACGTGCTCTTTGTTTCTTTGTTTTTAAATATTTTATTTAAGTTTCCTTTTGCTTTCGTTTTCTTTTGATCCTTTCACGGTTTTTACTCCTCTGGTAAGTTGATGATGATGATAAAGTTGACGATCATTTGCTTACTTATACTTGAATATTGTACTTTCTATGTCTTACTCATGAAATTATATTATGTGCCTTTCAGGAAAAGCAGAGCAGGAGAAACTTTTTTTCTAGACATCATAGTCATCATCATTCCGCTTAACATGAAGGATAATAGAAAAAGGAGAGCGCAGTAGTAAAGTTGTAACCGTTGCAGAAAAAACAAACAAATCTTTCAAACATTCGAAAACCATTTTTTCCATTTTCGCTCTGTCTTCCTGTGAAGGAAAAAAGTTTCATGACAAATATAAGAAATAAACGAGACGACATAATGTCACTCTTTCTCTACCCTCCTTCAAAATAAACTACCAGTTTCATTCCGCACTTACAACTACACTACTTTTTCTTTGAAAAACACTTAATATGGTATGAATTTTCAGTGTACTCTTAACTTTGTATCTATTTTGAAAGAAGAGAGGAAACTGGTTTGTTTTTATGCACAGCAAAAATCCATCTTCCATTGGCCTTCATTCGTTTTCTTGGAGCACTCCAAAATACATCTATGTACACGTATCCGGTAAATGTTTGTCGTTTTGAAGGATACTGCTTTTACTGTGGTACAACCTCGAAAATTTACATCCATCCTCTCATTTCTGTTTGCTCTGCATTTCGTTTTTGTAAATAAAAGTTTGCCAACCTACGAAGAAACTCGAACAAAAAGAAGGGCGCAATGAAGAGAAAAACATTAAGATGAATTCATGTTGTTTTATGTTTTATCTCTATTTATTTTTATCAGCGTCAGTATCATTGCAGTGGCAATAACATTTTTATCCAGATCAAACTGTTTCAATGTTCTTTTACAAATGTACGCAGGCCAAATTCGCTCATGCAGTTGGCACATGTAAGTTGCACAACAAACAGAACCACACACGTGTTTTACGTTTTCTATGTTATGTACAAGTTTTTTGTAGACACTTTCAGTTAAAATTCCGTATCCGTGAATAACTTGCTGAAGGACAAGGAAGAAACTTTCTTTTTGTTCCACTCCAGACTGAAAGAGAGTTGTAGTTCAATCCGTGCTTTTTGAAAGAACCAAGCAGGTTAATAAAAACAAACCTCTTAAGATAATTAACCCGGCCTAATTTTTTGTGCTCGTTCATAGTCTGCAGTCACATGTGCGCATTCATAAAGAATTCCTCTTACTTTTAGCTACATGAAGCTAAACTAAAAGGAACAGAGAAATTCCCCGAAGGCCTCAAGACCATGAAAAGAACGAGAGTGAGGAAGGAACGTGGATGTTTGTGTCTTTGCAAGCTGTCTCCTTTGCTCTTTAAGTAAACTAACAATGGCAACTCTGAGTTTCTGTTCCAATCTTACTGTAAACATCCCGACGGGGCAGAAAGATATCGAACGTTTTAGTTGCTTTCAATTCAGTATTTAGTAGTAGTTATCGTGTAAAATTTTAGGACGAATTTAAATAGTGTTTTGGTTAATGGAGGTCAAATTTTAAATTAAGATTATTCGTTATCGTAGTGTTACGATATAAAAATATCTATATTTTAGCCTAATAGCATATTTAGCCAGGTTGGAGATAAGTTCTATATTGGCTTAAAACCAAGGGTTGATATACTGAAGACACCGAACGCCTAAAATTAATCAGTTCCCAAAATTACTAAATATTTTGACACACTAATATGAATATAGTTTATAAAACAATTAAAAATTAAATAATATTTTCATAATATATTCAGCTCATGCCATAACTCTAAATACTCATATTCTCGGATATTAAATGAATCGTATTAGTATAAATCTTCACAAAACGTAAACGCCTACTTAGATCAGTCCTCTGCACGATTACTACTGCTTGAGTGCTACTAAATAATTTAATTGAAACCTACATTAGCTTTGATATTGTTCTGCCCAGTCAGGATTTACTAGTTAATACGTAAGAACATCGCATTGTTCCATATGGTCGCACCCTTGATTTTATAAGACTTTCCATTTACGATGAAACTCTGCCCTTTCCCATTTTTCTGGATCAGGGTGATGATGATGATGACGTTCCTCGGGAGCAATACATCTTTTTTCTGCCTGTGAAGGGAGCGAAAGATTTAGTGCGAATGATTATTGAACAGTGCACACATGACACTTTCATCAATAGTTCGGACATACAAAATTCTTTGAGAAAGTTGATTTTTTAGATTTTCATTCAACATGACGGTATTTATGCTGATGAACCCATTTACAACAATTTCGGCCGAATTTTTTAATTGCAGTGTAACTCCAAGTATAATTGATCATTTTTATTGCTACTGTCCGAATTATTGGTACAATTGTCCTGTGTGCAATGTCCGTAGCATTGCAAAGATTTCTGTCAACAGATGGTGCAATGCAAAGATGCAGTTTTTATAACAAAATATTTACTCCAAAAGCTGACTTTTGAAAACAATTATTATGCCTGTTGCCGTACAAATCGTGATCATTTAACATAAAACTAACTTTATGCTGCGTCCAACAAACAAGAGCTGAGACAAAGTTAAGTTTAATTTCATCAGGAAAACGTAGAGCTGAGTCCTTTCAACCACCAACCACCTTCATTATCTGCAAGCAAATGCAAGGAAAATGAATCAACTTCTGTTACAAAAGTTTCAGTGACAAGAGGAAATGGGAAACGATCAGGAACGACAAAACTACACAGTCCTGTCCTAAAACAAAGAGAGAGAATATTTTCCACAGAAGAAAACTTTGAATTTACATTTATTTGTCCAGCAATAATAATGACTGTGTGTAAGAGTGCTTGCTGACGACTGTAAACTTCCAAAAACGGCTCTACTTTTTGCAGAGCTTATTATTATGAACATATTTCGTTCACAAATACGGGCAGAGAAAGTGGAAGCGGCAAGTTTAGAAGCAGGATGTCTGCCAAGTAAACACAAAACTCTGCACACATCCATCCTGCATGGAGAGTCAAAATGAGCCCTTGTCCAGACAAAGTACGAAAGCCATTTAATGGATTTCCAGGAAAGTTATGTTTGCTGAAACTATGAGCTCTCCATACGTGGTAATAAATAGTGGACGTAGCGCCACAGCTCCTAAACGGATCTTCACCTAAATGAGAATTTTAAGTTCTTATTATGAACATATTTCGTTCACAAATACGGGCAGAGAAAGTGGAAGCGGCAAGTTTAGAGGCAGGATGTCTGCCAAGTAAACACAAAACTCTGCACACATCCATCCTGCCAGCATGGAAAGTCAAAATGAACCCTTGTCCAGACAAAGTACGAAAGCCATTTAATGGATTTCCAGGAAAATTATGTTTGCTGAAACTATGAGCTCTCCATACGTGGTAATAAATAGTGGACGTAGCGCCACAGCTCCTAAACGGATCTTCACCTAAATGAGAATTTTAAGTTCACTTCTCCATCATCCTCCGCCTCCACCACACGCCAAAATCTTTTGTATGTATTCAACCGGATCATAATGTTTTACTGACTATTTCGGTGGTATGCGTAACACTCTGTATCTCTTCCTCTCAACTTTTCTGTCAACACTGGCATTGCCATTTTCTCCGTAACTCTCTACAAACCTGCATTATAACTGTGGGAAGGCCTGAAGCCATTTCAGAAAAGTTACAAAAAATTGGACTTGTTTTGGCACAGTCTTCCAGAGCTCTTGGCTTCTTCGGGTGGGCTGATGCTATTTGGTAGTTGCCTTTGTTGAACGATACAAGTGCATAAAGACAATAAAAAGTGGAGAGCTAGAAGGTTAAAACCTAAAATCTCCACAGTAGTTAGGCATATTAGCTGCACATATAAATAAGCAAACGCTAATAGGCTGCTCGTCCTTCGAAGAAACTCTGTAGCGCTCATGAGGGCCATAGTAGTACAGAATAGTTTCTTCTCATGGAGTCCTGACGGGCAGAACTCTTCTCCAAGAACAATCGCTGGTGGCGGTGGTGGGGTATCACTATTATTAAACTTTGTTACTAGTTGATTCTAGGATTTTCTTCTCTTTTGTGTGTGCATTCAGAATAATGCGTATATTTCTGAGCGTGAGGTATAGACTGACGCCTGTGAAGCGGTTCCCGGCATGTAATAATAATAATAAAATCCAACTTTTGAGCCAAAAAGCAAACCATGAAGAAAAGAAAAGGAGAGAATGGATTGAATGGAAGAAAAAATGAAAGCCTTGAAGCTCTCTTTTCCACCTTTTCTTTCACTTTTCTCTTGATAACCCTACACTAATGCACTAAATAATGGAATTCAATCTGAAACTTGGAAAATCTTAGTGTTCTCAATCTCAATCCGCCGTAGAATCAGCCACCATTACCACGGTCGGTACCCGTGCAGAGCTATTGCACCAGTCGACCTTTAATAACGTGAAATCACCCGAAAAAGAAACGAACTAAATTAGGAAACTACAGCAATACTTACTTATACATCTGCTATATCAATTTTTGTAGATTTTATAGCTTCACACTTTTTACTTCGAGGACCGCATTATAATTTCATAATGATATGGGATGAGATGACGACTATCGCAACAGTTAAGGAGATAGTCGTCGGAAAACAAGTTCGGCTTCTTTCCTTGACTCAAGAGTATGTATTAGAAATATCTCGCCTCTTTCAAGTGTAAAATCCCGGGAAAGATTTAATGAGCACAAAACTTTTCTAGTTGAGTAGCGTCTAAAGAAAAGTCAGAAAGAGACATACTTACTCGCCAGACCCACGAAGATAAATGGGTTTGCTCTGAGATTTCCAGATTTTAGGAAGAATGGTTAATACTACTGTAAAGACCTCTTTCCTAGCACACTACCTAAACTTTGAAAGGTAAGGGGGAGAAAATTGTGGAGCACAGAGCAATAATAGTATATTTTATAGGTGCGTTTTCCTGCTGCTCCTCTGCTCCTTTTCCCTCTCCGTATCATCCTTTTCTATCGCGTTATCATGCACACAATCTCTCCCCTATCGCCACGCAGAACCGCCATCATCCCATTCAAATTAATCGGTAACAATAATAACCGGAAAGAGGTAGACATTAAACTTATAACTGGCGGGCAAAAGAAGAAGGAACTAACAAAAAGCAAATTATGGTGAAGTCACAAAACGCAATGTGAAATTGAACGGTGACGGTGAGTCACACAAAGCAAGGAACGTATTTCTTTACAGTGAAGGTAAGTTTTTGTGGAATGATTGTAATCGTGAAATCTTGTTTTTCACTTTGAATAATGTAGGGGCAAATAAAATAAGGTGGAACTCTGCATGGGGGTATTATTTTGATCTTTTCCAGACTGTGCGGAAACAAGCTACTACTAGACTCAACGCACGAACTTCACATACTTCGGACAGAAAGTCAGAAAGATGGGCATGTAGCTCAGAGAAAGGGTACATCAGATAAGAGACCGTCCGGTTAGCTGGTTCAGAAAAACACGGATTCTCTACACTTAATGATCAAATGAAAGTCAAAAGAATATAATATTAGACATGTTGATATATGAGTGTAAAAAAACTCCACTACTTTTCTGGATGCCGCACAGATAACTCAACTTCACAGAGTGCAATAATCGCTGCCGAAAAAATTTTGTAATTCGCTTTTCAGTAGTAAAACATAAAACATTGTGAAGCAGAATGAATTGAAGAGTTACAATATTCGGGTAAAAATACGTACATTTAGGTGATGGGTTGGCTCAAATGAAGTAGTCGGGGATCTAAATGCTCTATGATACAATGTCGGGTAGAAATGTTCATCGTGATAACGACAGAGATTTGAAACCGTTCAAGACTACGGCTGTGTAAGCATCTGCCGCAATGCTTGTATGAATGTGTCAGAGCTTCTGCGGTTGAGTACACCAAATGGTTTTATGTAAGCTTGAACTGAATCTCTTGTGTCGTTTTTCTTTTGTTTCGTTCTGCCTTGTTGTTGTTGAGCGTAACTATGCAATCTCATCATTCATTATAGATGAGCAGTTTGGAATCTCATTTCAACATCAGAAATGCCAAAGTCAAAAATACAACTGCCATGCTCCTTCCTTCACCGCATGTTATTAATCTAACTCAACGGAAATCTGTGTACATGGAAGTATTTAAAAACAGCGTACTCTATTTGGGAAAGTGAGAAAGGGTGACAAGAAAAGGCCACAATGCTCTGCTGGCAGCGAGCAAAATTATATAATACGATATCATGCACCACTAGTGTCAATTTGAATATGTTGTCTAACATAATTTACTACTTTAGAGTAATCGTGTGGTCGTCGCCCTCTTTGTATGCAAACTCTACAGTTTAGAAACGTAGTTTCACGCACCAAGTCGCACATCGAGCCATTTCGCCTAAGCACAACATTCCATTCTAAAGAATTAAAAAATTAGTGCTTTCAGGATGGGTGTTTTGCATGATAAATAAGTAAACAAGATATGACTGCTGACTGAACAGTTGGGTAAGAGTATGTACTCAAACTGCACATGAACTTGACTTGTGAAAGTCAAGAGATTCTCTGAAGATGAAATGAGATTACAATACAACAACAACAGCAATAAAAATGTTGACTACTAAAGTCTTCATTATTCTGTAAATCTAATGAACACAATAAAACGTATGTATGTACATAGAGGCATTCTTTGGATGGAATGCAAAAACTGTTTCTGCAGTCAACATGGAGTACCACATTATTACAATGGACGTGAACGTCAATGACCAGAAATTTCAAACGTACTTTTGAAAAATAAAGACTACTACATTCGTTGCGCTTCGTTGTATTTCCACATGCACGTGTAAACATAATGCAAGAAATGCAGCACAAGGATCACTAGAGATGTGAATTCATTCATCTCATCCAACATCAACAGCGGAACATTCGCCCCTTTTCAATTTTACCACCACTGTATCTAAGCAGACAAAGCGCTATCTGCTCTTACGCAAGAGGGATTTATACTTTTACTTCCGTCAGTCCCCTGTTGGAAAATGAATTGGAAGGCCACTTGAAGGCCGTACTTGTTTTCACGAAGTGAACAAAACACGTCGAAACGTTCAGACTACATGTCGTCAGAACAAAAAGAACAAAAACTTTTCTGAGGGAGACTGGTTTAGATTGAAATAATCCACTAAATCTATTCACTCATGCATCCAGCCAGTCAGTCTATTGCCGGTTTATACTTCCTCCTAGTGGAATGATTTACTTGGCATTCATCTCGATTCACAAAATATTGGCGTAAGCACAACAATCATTTTAATTTCCAAAGGCACGTGTACCCAAAACAAAGAAAATACACATAACCCCAAAGCGCTTCCTGCATCAAATATTTAAATTTGGTTAGATAGTACACAAATCCATGAATTTGATTTGCTTTGCTTATGAGTGGGGATAAAGTCAACAACAAAGATAATTACAGGAAGGCAAAACTTTTGTTTACCACCCAGAATCGGTTAGCTAGCTACAATTGTCAAGAGAAGGATGGCTTTTATACAAGCGTTGTTTCATATTTAGATGGTGGGCGCAGTCTCCCAATTTTATTTTACAAATGTCAACATGTTTTCAGCCCAGCAAGACCAAAATTACATAACAAATGTTACTCATACACTGGGAATATAGCACATTTATATAGCAGTGTTGTCATTTTTATCAATTGCATTAATAGTACCTTAATGTATGCCGTTTATAGTGGGGCATAAAAAATCATTTATCGTCCATACCATGCAGCAGCGAGTCTTTCTGTATATTCATTTTTCGTTTGTCTTTTTTTTCACGTCGCCGTGTCTTTCCAAACCTCAAAAAGTACAAGGACATCACTAGGTATCTTTCCCTGAGAGAACGCCTGTTAAAGCCCATGGAAGAAAGGTAGAAAGCAAAAAAATTGCACAATACTACACCACATGCTAAGTCACTTCCATCAGGATAGTACGGGTCCAAATGAATGCCAACATGTTTAAAATTTTCAACTTTTGAAGTTATTGTCTTGATCCATCTATCTCAACCATCAGGAGAGCATCCATTCTTCCAACTTAGCGAAAGCAAGAAATGGAATTGGTGAGAAAAGGTGGAAAGTAGTCTCCGTGAAATTGGGAGAGGGACAGGATGTTCCATTGTAAACATCTATTCCCGTATCATGGCTTGGTGCCATCATCGCTACGTTTATTATTATTAGTATTATTATTACATGAATATTATTACAGTCAGTTATAATCATATCGCACAGCGTTCATCTTCTGTAGCAATAACCAGCGCTGTGTAACTGCTTTCACTTCACTTTGTTTGTGCACGATCAAGCACAGTCTCTTTCACTTCTGATGTACTTTTTCTTCTCTGTGCTCCAACGACATTATCTCGGTACACAATGGCGATGCTAAAGTATATGTACATATCTAATAGCATAACAGCGACGGAGTCGCCATTTATTCTCTAGCGTTGTGTATGTCATGCATGCCTCGTCGGCTTCCTTGAATTGGGGCAATAATCCAAAGCTGACAATATTATACCCCGCCATATATTATACTTTAGTGGTAATAATGCAGTCATCACTCATGTAGAAAATGGAAACCGGGCTGACAACCTCCCAACCAAGATTCACAGATAGGTACTTAAACCATGCCACATGACTTTTCATACAATATCATCATTCTCATCGTCATCAACATTATTATTATTATTTTTAGCCACCCGACCAAAAACGGGAAGCCTTTTTCCATGTTTTCCTCGCTTGCTCAGTTTTACTTCCATCCATGTCCTCACGACGAAACGAAAAAAAAATCGTTTACTTTTTGTCCTCTAATATTTAAGCAAGTTGTGTAGAATTTTACTGAAAAATGTGCAATAAATTGTACATGGCTGATGATGATGTAGAAGGAATCATATTTCACCAAAAGAAACTTAAGACAGTGTCTCGTTCTACGATGTCTTTAGTTATCATATCATTTCAAGTAAGGGTGCAACATTTTTTCTGGAGTGAGCGTATACACATATTTCTCGATCTGCGGGATACAGCATGCCTCCATGTGTTATTGTCGTTTATGATGGCGTTGTCTCTCAATGACGACAACAACGACAATAGAAGTAGTTGAATAAAACTAGTGCAGTCTTATCGTCAAGAAATGCAGCATCAATGTCATCATCATCAGCCTGAAAATAATCTGAAAGCACAGCCAGATGACGCCATCTTTAAGAGTGGAAAAATGTAAGAATGAGATGAGATCAGCGAAAGTGGTTCACATAAATACATAAAAATATTTTAGATGTTTTAGTGGAATGCTTCTGGAAGGGCTATTCACAGATTTTATATATTACTCTAGATTATTTTGGTGCTTAAACTAATATATATAAAATTGTTCTTAAGAATCATTGAAAACGATTCCGTGTATCGAGATTAGTTGGGTTGTTAAAAAACAGGAAATATGGCATACCATTTCCTTTATTGGAACTGATAAAGTTAACTGAGAAAGTTGGATTGTTTATCATGGTAAAATGTCAATGTCACATGTTTATTTTCGCTAGAAAAAGCTTGAGATACAGTTCGACCCCGTCCAAATTGACCCCAACAAAATGCGTCATTATCAGAATTGAAATGGTTGAGAAGCACCAGACAACCTAAATAATACGCATTTTATTTCTCCATTTGGATTCGGAACGATTGGAAAGCGTTTCTCTGAGAAATGAAGAAAAAAACGGTGTCCTGTGAATTAAGTGTAAAGTGCATTGGGATCAGGATCAGGATAACACAGAGAATGAAAATTGGTATTGTCATTTCCAGCAAGTTACACATAAGAACTGCGTGCTTTTCGTTATTCCGTTTTTCCTATTTTTCAACTGCCATTGCACTTATTTTTGAGAAGCAAAGTAATGTATTCTGCAATTGCCTTTTTTTGGTTTCACCCCAACTCAAACGGCCACCCAAGGAATTGGAAAATAAAAAATATTTTCTGGTCTCCACTGCCTCTCGTTCACAATACAAGCTCCCAAGTTAAGTCCTGACTTTTCTTCACAGAATCTTTTGTAGCCAAAGAGGAGCATGTAAAATAGAATAAAAGGAGACGAAAGCAATAGAAATGATTCTTGGAAACTTGTAGACAAGTCTGGGCATTGAAAGGGTAATGCTAAATTCCATACGGAAACATAAACATGTGTATAATACGTCGACATCAGTGTACAGTACCGTTGCCGTTATTTTGTATGTCCTTAACAGTTGTAGCCAACATACATTTTCCCGTTTTTTCAGCGTAAAAGATATTGAAGTCGGTGGAAAAGTAGAATTGAAAGAGGAAACTAAAATCCTGAAAAAGAAATAGATCGTTTTTGAATAAAAAACATCGCTGGTAGTGCTACTGCCACTGGCACCCATTTGGAATAACCAAATGAAGAAATGGAAAGATCAGAACGGGAGAAGATTTGTAAAACGTAAAAACTCTGAAGAAGACATGGAAGTAGACGGAGAAAAAGCAGTTTTTGTAGTAGCCTCTTGAGTATTACCTACATAAAACATACAACAACTCGTCTTTCCACACATGCATGCATTCAGGAAATTTCCTCTGCAAACTCAAACTAAGCTCTATCAGTGTGTCTAGTACCTACGAGGGTTTTTCCATTGGAAATGCAACAGCAGAAGGACGACAAGTACAACCGTAATTTACATACACACGCTCAAGCCTCCACCCTTGATGCTGTTTGTTGTTGGAGGCTCTTTTTATACAATCTAATATAAAGAATTGCCATCTTGATACTTCTGTTTTTCGCATGGATCCTATCGTTTTTCCTTTTCTTCTTGGCGAACTGCCCTTAAGACGAGTGCGTGCTTTGCTTATAGGTAGCCGTATCTCCAAGATATTCATGATATTCGGGCGACTGAAACGGTGTGGTCTTCCTTTTCGAATCGACAAGTCCGTGTTATTTGTCAAAAAATCGATTCATTTCCGTGTGTAATAAAAATGGCGAGTTTTTCATTCGTATTTTTTGGTATCTTGACAGTAAGTTTGCTTACAAATTTTTCTTCTTCTACGTCCATGCGCTCATTCCCCTCAATTCCCAAAGAACCCTTTCGTTACAGGAAAATGTGTGGAAAGTTGTGAATGTCTGAGGGAGTTACATAAGCGAGCCAATTTATGATTACCTACGTTGAATTTTATTTTCGCTCGTCTGCAAGTTATATCGGAATGTGTATTGATAAAAGAAGACGATTTTGATATCATTTTCAGTATGACCTTTTTCGTTCAACTTGGCACGGCATGACATGGACATTACCACATGCCATAACATGAACTATAATTCAGTGGAAAGGAATAAGTTGAAAACCTGAACCGTGTTGATGTCTTCCCCAGAAGTGACTGCAATAGTAATTTTTTATATTACATCAGCCGGAAGTGTAAAACCCTGTGTATTATGGAGGATACATCGCGTTCCTGTCGATTCGACCGTGGCGCAACTATTTTCTAGATTACTAGGTCTCGCTCATTCACACTCTGGGTTCAATATGACAATATCTGCCAGTCTGAAATGACGGCACCAGATCCGGTCCAAAACTATGATACTCTATCATACCATACCCTGTTCCACTGGTGAGTAGGTTCCACCCGTAAACTGTGATATTTAGATACAAGAAACCATTCTATTTTTTGCTTCGGCGATCGACTTTCTAGATTTTTTCAAGAAGTATTATCACATCCTCTAGGGTTCAGCTTGTTTAAAACCCTGCCAGTCGCGTACTTTTCCATCCTTCATATTTCTTGTTTTCTTTCAAATTCGGTTTCATTCCGACATGCCATCAGCTTCTTTCTTCCCCATTGCCGTCATAACCTTTTCCAGGTTCTTATTCTCCGTGTCACCGCAACTGTCAGCCTCACTATAGAAAGTGAAAGAAGAAATGCATAACTTCTCCACTTCGAAACGCATTCACGTTGTCCCGAGTACGTGTCTCTTGGATATTGTTCACACTTCTCTCCATTTAATATTTTCAGAAGTATCGTTCACGTCGCGACGTTATCTCATTTCTATCTCGTATTCATCCTTTCACTCACTTTTTCATTCAATTCACTTTGGCGTTTATGAAGTAGACAACGCGAAAATCTCGTTATCTGTTTTTCTCCATTTTCTTCCTGGGCAAAAGAAAGTCAAAGCGACCAAAGGCGAATATAATAAAATGGATGTCGGTGTTATTTGCAAGCATCCGTAATCCATACAAAACAAATGAAGACCAGTTTATGATGAAGTTCCGGCTGCAGTGGAGTCGTGCTGCTTTTTCTTTACCTATCCACTCTTGATGAAAATAAAGGTAAGTAGACTTAGCTGCAGACATGTATAAAAATAGCGTTCTTCATCGCATCGTCATTTAGCATGTTGAGTATGAACCGGGAGGGGTTCAGCAAAAACTTTTAAAACCAATTTTGTTGGATCTGTAGGTACACTTCCGTTGAAGATTCCTCGGTTCAGCTGTGTGCTAGAGGCATGCATGCATTTACTTTAAAATATTCCGAAAATCTCGGCGTGTGTGTAAAACTCATAACATAACCTTCATATTTGCTCCGTTGGCGCAATGCAGTCTACATTATACTAACCCGGCGCTTTCCATAGAAAATGATGGCAAGAGTGAAAAAGCAACAAGACAAAAAGCGTTTCATGTTTTTGTGTACTTATATTTTAGCGAGAAAGACAGGAAAAGAGAGAAAGCTGCTATAAGCTCTGCTTAAACAAACATACGCTTATTTCATACTCTGTTTACACCCCAAGATCCAGTATAGCTAGCTGAACAGTCAACGAAACTAGTAAAATAATATATGTATGCCATCCCCTGCCACCGTCGCCACCAACCACCGCGACGATACGACAACGACTGCAACAACTCGGTCGGTCTCTCATAATTAATTCTCCAGAGCTTTATCCTTTTCGCTGTTACGTATTGAAGCACGATCTAGCCGCTTTTCTTCTTCCTCGTCTTCGTCTTTTATTTTCTCGCTATTTCGCATGTACATATTTTATCCCTCTCAGTCTCCACTTTTTTGTCTTTGCCCTACTCGCACAATCCGCTAACCCAAATCTCATAAAGTAAAGTAGGCAGAAGAATCTAAAATTTTGTGCTTTGCCTTTTCTAGTTCTGAAGGAATTTCACTTGCTTTTCTCTTCTTCAATTTAACTTTATTGTACATTCGTTATTTATAGAAAATGTCTGCCTGTGCACTCAAGTTATCTTCAGTACCGCATTCGGAAGTTTTCCTAATTCCATTCCACCTTCTTTCTTCACCTTCTCAATTATTAAGTCCAATTACATTATTTAACAAGGTCGACCCCGACCTCGCAAGTCGCAGTACGCATGGACTTACAAAAATGAATCAACGTAAATTGGACAACGAAGAGATAAGCAAATCAATGCTTTTCCGTTTCCAATCCATAAAGTTAGGTGCAAGTTCAAAAACAACCATTTTTGTTTTGGGAAGGTGGGAGAATGGCGGCGGAGCGAATTTTATAGCTTAATTGTAATGGCAGTCATAAAGAACAGAAAGTGATTTGGGATTCATTTTATTAGGCCATATCACCACTTTCGTCGGGGCTACGACTGACGTGACGTATGGAAGGTTCATTACAAACACCACACTAAACAGCCATCTCAACGCATCCATCTTGTACTTATGCCAAACGACCATCATTAGATTGTTACATTTTAATGGCACAAAAGCGCTCATCAGTGACACTAGCAAAGCCAACCCAAGTAAATCTAGGTAAACTTGGACATTAATGAAGGTTGGGTTAAGTCATGTGGTTATCTGACCTTTCTCCTAGATGTGCAAATAGTTTTTTTAAATTTACGTTTAAAGAATGTATTTATTGAACTGTAAACAGAGACGTTTTTATGTTTTCTGAAAATACTTTTACGCAAATTAAGAAAGCATTATGACTCTGATTGTAGATTTGATTTTGAAAAGAGAATGTTTTAAATAGGCAAGGAAATACTTTCCCCGCTTTTGTCGTCTGGATTCATAGAAATATGTTTTTAAAATAGGGTGAAGCGAGTTTCTGAAAATTTAAATCACTTCCTTTTCTTCATGTCAACTAAAATATTTTTCCTGTGCAAGAGTCTGTTAGGCAATTTCGTGAAAGTATACTATTAAAAACGAAGAAGAGTGAAAAATGAACTACATAAAGAATTTTCATTAAACACTTTAAGATCCGTCGCTTCCTTTATTTGGCAACAAAATTAAACCCTGATTTACACAGTGAAAGCCACAGAATACAAAGCCAACCATAGTCTGAAAACTTTTCCCCTCAATACTCAAATATAACATTTTCATAAAGAATTTTTGAGTTTGTCAAAATATTAAACCCTGATTTACAAAGTGAAAGCCACAGAATACAAAGCCAACCATAGTCTGAAAACTTTTCCCCTCAATACTCAAATATAACATTTTCATAAAGAATTTTTGAGTTTGTCAAAATTGCGAAAATGAAATCACTGAAACTCAGCCATCCGTCAACAACACTTTCTTTCTGCAAATTCTGCTGCTTACATTCTGAATAGCACCCTTGGTTTTTTGAAGTGAAGCTCGTATTAGAAAACACTATTGGATTTCTAAAATATTCCGCTACGACGAAGGTAGAGCCTACTTTTGTCCCAATGAAAAAAGTCATTTGAGCGAACACGCGTACTACAGCTATGTAATTTCACTTGAATTCTTTTAGATTTTGTCCGCATAATTTTTTTTTTACAAAATGCTCCGGAAGTAATAATACGGCTTTGTATGATGCTGCTCCGACGTTTTTAAGCAAACAAAGTCATTCAACTTGTTTCCCCTCTTTTTCCAAAGGATAACAAATCGTACCGGTGCACGCGTAACGTCTGCGGTTGGTGAGCTAAGCGAGTACATGCAAGGTACTTTAGTATTTTTTGTACAAACACTAATAACAGAAAGGAACTCACGAAGGTACTTGAACGAAATGAAAATCATTGAAATTTCACTCATTCCGTTTTTATCAGGACGGTTTTGATTGAATCTGCACCCATGTATTTCTCAATTCAAATTATTGTGGGTTTCATAAAAGAGAGGGCCTGGTTCACAGAGAGAAAGAACACGCGTCTATTTACTCGGAAGTTCGTACGAGAATGAAGAAAATGGAATAAAAGTATTTATTCAAATTGGGAGGCGGTACCCAGAAAACTGTTGGAAAGAAAGATTCAAAGGAAGTTAGTTGCTCATTCATACCTAAATACTAGCGAGCAGTAACACCGCCGCCGGTGCCGCCGAGGTCTAGAATGTTTTCGTACCCATTCCACACGGCACAAAAGCATTTTGTACGTTTCACTAATAATAGCACCACCATATTAAAAGCACAAAAGTGGAAATAAATACAATTCCGAATTCAGTCGCTTTCTCTGCTGGCTTTAAACTTCCTTTTGTAGCACTCTTAAAGAGAATGCTTGTGTGTACCATAAGTTTACTTTAAGTAGGCAGTTTTCGGTTTTACTTTCATTTGCACTTTGAAGTTATGCTAACACCATAAGTACAGCTTAATATGTTACACAACCATGACTAGATATGTTCGAATTTATTGAGGTGGAGAGTGAAGAAGGAGAGAAAAACTGTACTTACTTACTTATATCATGGCAATAAACATTTGGGTTTCCAGCTAAAGTACAAGAAGAGTGAGAGTAAAGAGTCTTGATGACGTGCAACGGAGAAGAAGAAATGAAATGCAAGTTAGAGGCGACCAAGGAAGACAAAACATTGTTTCCTTTCACTTTTATGTTTGCCTGTTTCAACATGGCACATATTACTCCATAATGATATTCCTTTCCCTCTCAACCTCATCATCATTGTCATCTTGTGTCCATCTTCATTCTTCTAAGGACACATCAACACACACAATAACGACGTTGGGGGAAAACTCGGCTTTCCGACTCCTGTTCTTCTTCAAAAATAAATGACAAAAGCAAAAGTAGAGCTGGTGCCAAAAAGTGCTTGAATAGTTAGTACATCAGCAGAGACAATCAAGCCTTATGGGACACAATGTATCTTCTAGGCTAGAAGTTCTAGCTGCTGTTGACGAAGAATATTATGCAAAGACAATATTTCTACTGTGGCCTATATATCCAGACAGTATAAACATTTTGCACATTGTGCGGATAAGTGATGTTGACGGTGCAGTTGAATATTCCCTTTCTTTATTTCTTTCGCCATTTGCCACTTTTGGCTTTTCTCGTTTTTGCTCGCTTTTCATGACTAATTAATGAAATGAAAACGAGCAGAAGTAACAAGGCAAAGGAATGGAGACTCAGCTGGGATATACTTCCACACACATTACCATATTATCATAGCCATAACCAGCAACTTATCTGGGTCTGCAATGCTACCAACAGATACAACAGGACGTGAACTAGTCAGTCAGCACGAGTTCCTGAAGAAAAATATGTCCTCTTCGTGATGTGCCCACGACGCCATGTGACTCCAGAAATTTGCAATGTGCATACCGGGACACCCTACATTTTGCTGTTGCTCACTTGTTATTCCACTGTGGTTATTCGGTTAAGAGCGTCACTGAGCTCTGAAAGTTAATGAAGGACGTGATAAATTTTCTACATAAATTAGGCACGTGAAGCTTTTCGTCATTACGTAAAAGCCTATATTAGCTTGGGACTTTCTTTGTCAAGAAGTTTTTCTCAACTTGCCTTTTGCTCTGAACCAAAAACGACTATTCAATGTAGCATGTAGCCTATTCCACTTGTAGTGTAATTCTGTTCAAGATTAGTAGACTGGAAGAGGCATTGCACAAATGCTACATTGCTATTTTCGCAGCACTAAAAGTCGAAAGTGCAAAGTAGGCAACTTTCTATTTGTGCAAAAATATTGCGTAAGGGCAATAAGTTTTATTGTGAATGAGAACCAAATGTACTGATTTATTCAGTGTTGTGGAATTTGCTCTCTTCCATTGTTGTGTTCACGCTGTCAAATGGCGATAAATTAGTAATGTGCGTAACTGAACTGTATAATGGTACAGCCAAAGGCTAAACTTTCACTCTTTCGAGTGCACTTGTTATAATGCACTGTTTCCGAAATTACTTAGAGGCTGATGACAGGTTTGAAAATATTTGGTCATCATAAATGCTGCATTAAAGCTATTATAAACAAATTAGAGGATGGTACAGGGTCCAAGTTTGCTCAACACTGTAAACCGTTACTTGATGTACACCTCAACCGTACTCATATGATTTGTTATGCAATGTTATAATGAGTTGGCCTAAACTCATTTGCAATGTAAATATGGCTACCTTATTAATCTACACCGTGCAATTGCGCATAGTTTACTGGGTTGAAAATCGACCTGGAACATAAGAATGCATGAACAATGTTGAATGAGTTAAGTACTAGATGTTGTACTTACAGCGTTATTATGATTCCAAATGATATACGATGGTGGCTCTGGAGAGTATTTAACGGTGCAGGTAAGATTGATTGTACTCCCGCGATCAATGAACTGTTGGAAAAACATGATTATTAATAATAACATATTGATTATAATGCTTATGAAATTACATGATGGTGGAATACACAACATTGAAATTAAAATTCCAAAAACTAACCAGGTCTGGACCGCCAACCACTTCCGTCACTGGCTCTGCAAATTAAGAAAGCATTTAAAACAATTTAGTATCCATTATACAAAAGGTTTTATAATTTAAATGTTTTTTCGTTAATGGATAAGTTTAAGTTTACGTGCTCTAGCTAAAATTACACTAATAATTTTCCATGCACACATATACATATGTAAAGGAATTTTAAGTACAGCTTAGAGTAATTATATTCTAATGTGTTCAACTACTTTCCTTTGATGACAATAATAGCATCCGTTCGTGTAAACATTCTTCATTCCGCCAAATTTAACGAGGCTCTTTTAAATTCTGCTTCCTGTCTCCAACTTTCTCTTTACACAGTTTAAATGGCAGTTGCCAGAAAGAGTTAAAAAATTGCTAATGATCACCTCATATCAAAAATGTGCTTTAAAAGCACATATACAGACACATTTACGCATTATAGCACTACGAAAATTTGTTGTTCATAGGTGCATGATACTTATCTCTGTTAGAACACGTACAAAAATGCTCTTTGACCCGACAAACTACTTTGCTCCTCTCCCTTTTTGAGTTCTTGTTCACTCACTCATAAAAAAGGGGAACGCCAACCCCAAAAGTAAGTGGAATGAACTACTCAGCGGAAACAAGTTGAAAGATTTTTTATTGTGCACTGAAAAAGGAAAGGCTGCCATAAATTCCACTGGCGATGTTACACACATTTTTACAATTTCCATTTCATGTAGCAACGTCCGTCAGCAAACTATTCAAAGTGGTAACTTGGACCAGTGAGTTGGATTTAACGTGATGCGGGTAATGGTAGCAGAACAAGGTTGAAATTTTTGAGTGATTTCTACTTTTGTTCACAATTGTTCCCGTACAAGCGACAACAGTGACTGTTAAAAACGGTTTACTTTTTTAGCATGCTCATACAAAGTGAATTGTAGCATCGTCGCCGTTTTAGTAGTGCATATTTCTCTGATGAAAGTCTACAAACTCGAAGTTAGTCAAACTATCCCGCTTATGTTCTGGGACAGAGAAAACGTGATTTTTTAATCAAACGCATTTCTAGCGTTATTTTTTAGCAAGGAAGCCTTTCTTAATTGTACATTTACCATTTAAAAATATTCCACTCGGCATTCTTCTCAAACGATCTGTTCGCATTTCGTATTATTATTCTAATTTAAATCACGAGTATGCAAATGCTTCCACACCATCGTCTTAAGAAGTCGAGGAGGGTTACGTAGTAATAGAATTCGTTAAGTAACCTTTTGCAAAGAACTCTTGGCTCAGCAGAGCAAAACTTCCTTTATTTCGGAAAGATCACAGAGAAGCGCTTGATTCAAGAAAGTCTTCAGTGTTGCGCTTTGAGAAGCCACCAGGGAAGGAAAGGAAAGAAAAGTGAGTTAGAAATTTAGAATAAAAACGTTAACCTAGTTGGCACTGGCAGACATAAAATGCAGATTGGAATGTTTAAAGACCTTCTACTACAACGTGCATGACGATGAAAGCAGTCACGACTGCCTCAAGTCATTTCCTCTTTTTCTTCTGTTTTACTCTGTCTCTCGCTATATTGGTAATACTGGTGACCTTCAAACCAACCGCAAAGACGCCGAAGAGAAGATCAATGAGAAACAGGGGAGGACCAGAAAGAACTCATATCCTTGACTCATGTCATACACATGTATATGACACATTGGAATGGTGGAAGAAACGGATAACTCAACTCATTACGAAACAACAATCGTAATCCTCCAAAACAGAATATGGAACATTGTAAACAACCCCGACCTTGACAAAGTAATGGACTGACGGGAATTCATTTCTTTGCATGTTTGTCCTCTACCATTTCAAAATAAAAGAAATGCCTGTAGGTTTGTAGTTTTGCTACTTCAATATGCGAACGAAGATTAGTGTTCACCAGGACATTAGAGATTCAAGGACAAACACAGTTTGATATTACATATCTAATATCAAAACATCATAATGAATTAGAGACATTTACAGATTAAGAATTCACTTCTTATAGAATGCATTCTGGTAGCAAGAATACATAAAGTCATTAACTATTTTAAAATATACCATGGCTAAGTGACCCTCGAGAAGGGATAAGTTTCAATGCAACTGCCAACCTCCGCGACAAAGTTTAGTCTTCTCACAAAATGCTTCTGCGGGTGACTGGAGAACAGTGGAAACGGCCAAAACCAAGAAAGCAATAGAAATTCCATGTGCATCTCATATTTATTCCCTTTTTAGTAATACCACAACGGGAAGTTCACTTTCCAAACAAAAGTTTGAGTGTATATGAAAAAAGGCACAAACTCCAGGCGAAACCTGCTGCAGCTTAAATTGAAGTCTTTCCGTCTGTTACGTACCACTTGGACACATGGAGTTTGCGCCCTACAGATAAATACTTCACAACCAAGCTGATTTCTGTTACACACCTGGTCGCTCCACAAACCTGTGAGGCAACAACCACAAGGTTTTCCAGTTGAAAGTATTGAAATATGAAATATTTCTACGTGTTTTGTTACAAAAAGCAGAAACTAAATTAGTATATACACTTCAAGGTCAACAGTGCAGGCTGGGTACCCGGAATCGGTAACTAGACTCGTGACTAGATACTTAAACCTGAATTTATATTACCCCCTGTACGTTCGTCACACATCCGTCCTTATTTATGGATGTATTCACATTTTATCATCCCAGCTCCACAACCTAGATGACCTTTAGAGAATACTAGGCTTTGATTGCCCTTCCTTTCGGTAATAACTGCGAGGAACACACATATCTAGATATGCCTTTACTCCTTCCTAATAGACAATTTCGTTCTCAATAAATTTGTCTCAATCTCATCATATCAAGCATCACCATTTAACCGCACTGGTAGAATGTGAAAGATTCCAAGGAACTTTTCCAGAATCCAAAGCAAGTTCAAAGAAAGATCCTCCAGCCGAGCAAGGCTTCAGTTGAGAAGAGAGAAAATCAAATCAGCATAAAATAGCTTAAAGGCATTTTTTCGCGTTTCTGATCATGTTGTGTTCCAATTTCTCTCGTTTGATGACGGACGACGTTATTTGTTCGATAGTAAAGTCAAGGAACGAAGTAACTTGTGAAAAATACCTACTTTTATTCACGAGACATTATTCAATATCTCGTCACTACATTCTTTCTCATCTTGCTGCACTTGCTAAAAGTAGTTTCAGTAGTAGTAGTGTGCATTAAAGTTTCCGGTGTCTATTTAATTCCAGATGATATGTGAAGATGTGTGTGTGATATCCCTTCAAAGGCTTGTTAAATTGAAATCGCTTTCTTGTGGTTTCTGACTTTTGAACCGTTTTAATTTTTAGTCAGGTTTCACTTACCGCCGAAGCGATTCTAGATACCTTTACCTATATTTTGTTTTTGAGAACATAGCGGCCTACCTTATGCCTTACATTGCACCGCACTAATAGCTTTATTTCTTCGTTTGATGAACACTAGAATCTTTTTGATATGTTATACAGTGTGAGTGAACCTGTGGCAGATAAGAAACATTGTTAACACACCGTACAGTTCTCAAAAAAGGAAGCAATTTTCTGGTGACCTCCTTCACTTTATTACATTTTCTATGCATTTTAAATTGCATTTTACTCTTTCTCTCTACTTTTTATACTTGACATCAAGCCCAAAGGCAGTACACTGTGTGTACTTTCACTGTAGGTACACAAGTGGTATAACCGGAGTAAAAGGAAATTGATGCCACGTCTATTTTCATTTTTTATCTATTCATTTACTAACGTCAATATCTTTTGAAAAATCGCAATCAAAAATATATTTCTAGTCTGGAAAATGTTGTGTGCAGAAGGTTTGAACGAGTAGTTTCCGCATTAACTACTAGGCGAGTGGGTGAAATAAGGTAAATTGAAAAATAACATTAGACTCCGTAGCAGCGGTTTATGATCCTCAAGTTCTAAACTTGTTTCGCCTCTGTAGACATGTTCCGCTTCCTGTATAAATATATTTATATGCATACACGAGTTTTCTGGTGAAATAAAAGATGACAAAAACAAATATCCCATTTAATACGTAATAGAATTATTTTTAGCCCAACATGTTGATCATTTTTTCTGAAAGTGAAATGGGAAAGGAAATAAGCTGTCAGAAAAACTTTCTTTTGCAATCTCTCAATAAAAAGGGACGAGCAGGAGTAAAACATGTACTTGAAACGTGTTAATTTATTTGATATATGCTATCACAATCATACACAGCCAGTCACATAAATAACTCGACAAACGTACCTAACATACCTTTGCTTGCGTCAAATTATTAATCAACTTGCTGCCTGCCTCTTCCCCAAAGTTGGGACATCAAATAAGCAAAACAAGCGCAAAAGGAAGTGGAAAATCAAACCGATCTTTCGCATGAAAGCAACAACTGCAAAAAAGTTTGTTTTTGTTCTGTTGCAAAACTTTTCGTCTTTACATCTATGTGATTCGCTTCATCATGGTCAGTCAACATCAATTCTCAGTAACGAGCAGGGAAACTAAAGATGCAGAGAAACGAAAACTAAAAACCCATTTGCAAACAAATTAAGTTGGGAACAGGAATTCGAATTGCTGAAGGAGGTTTGTATTTCTTGTAAAAAGAACCTTCTAAAGTTTGATTTTATTTGCCGAAGTCAATGCTTTGCCCTCAAATTCAACAAGAAAGTGGGTGACGATAGACAGACAAAATGGGAGTAGGATGGACAGACGTTCTACCAAATCACAGGAGAACGTTTGTTTCAAGACTAGAACTTTGAACAATGCTTTGCGGTCACTTACTGTTGTTTAGTTATTAGAAAAAAGATGTTTTTATACATGGATGTATATCCCTGGTGCAATAATAATATTGTTTCTGCTCTCATTCCTGCATGAATGCTCGATTAAGCTTTTAAATATATACATTCTTTAGCAAGAAGGCAATTCATTAATAATAACGTTCAGTGCCTACTCCAAGACGCCATATGTGCGCCCAGCAGAAAGCATTCGCCTTGCTCCGTTTATTTGTTTGTACGGTTTTGTTAAGCACGTCGAAAATAAAGTAAGCGGACAAAGGAAGAAAATAACTATTTCCTGCAGAGAATACTACTACATGTGGACTATAAACGCCTTCTCAGAAGTGTTTATAACTTTCCGTGATATTGTTAGCTATATTTTTAATCATTTTATAGCCTTCCATCATAACCCTTGTAAAAGAAAAGCAGTAACATTCCAGGTCGAAAAAAGTCTGACATTATTTAGCACGTCATTCATTTGCTGAAACAACTGCCAAAACACTGTGGCATGACATTGTGTGGTTCATTTTTCATCGTGCTCATTAGCAGAATTCAGAATTATTACTATTTCAATCACAGAAATTTTCAAAAGGTAAAATAAATTATAAAATGTATAATCACTGGTTAACAGTTAAGAAAGATAAGTTTTTATTTCTGATTTTTTTTTCAATTTTTCCAAAATTTTATCTAATCGAAAATATATCTCACACTGGTCGACGCGTTATCAGTTTTATTGTAGTAATATACTATTTTATGTACATTAGTCAGTATAGTATAAATATAAAATCACTCAATGACCTCCGAAAAAGGTACACTTTTCTCCCTCCCTTCTGCTCCAAAAATGCCAGTCTAAAAAGTAACTGAAGTGTAACGAAAAAATTACAATTGCCTCTCTTGACGCAGCCTTATTCGTCTTCACTCGCCACATTCAAATTTTTTATTCATCTGTTTTATAGTTTGTTATGAAAAACGTTGTAACATTTTTACTCATTCGTGAAGGAATGTCCGATAAAAAGTAAAAACTCATAAACAAAGTATAAAACTTTGTTTTAAAAAGGCCAGATGCACAATTTCATCCTTTGAATTTGGGTTTCATTCACGCTGGAGCAGAAATGATGATAATCAAAGACGAAAGGCATGTTTTACTTAATGAAGGGCATTTTCTCCCAAATAAAATATATGTATGGTAAATTTTGGTAAACGTACGCCAAGTACGTTTGTATGACTCTTAAAAGAAAGGTAAATGAAAGGGGCAAGGGGCAATAGTTGTTTGTAGTACTTCTGGAAGAATTGTGTAATGGACGTGAGTTTCCAACTTATCTCTAAGAAAGTCAGCAAGGCCAGAGTTAAATAATATAATTTGCTTACATACATCATCCGTAATGCGATGTGATTATTTGGTTGGAACTAGGAAGAATAGCTGCTGCTAAAAAATAGCCTCACTTTCTTCCTATTTCGTTGCAAATGTGACGTAGTACACGGTCATTAATATATTATTACATGCTTAGCTAAGCTTATATAAGGTCACTTCGCTTGTACGTGCTGGACAGAATTCTGCTGCGGAGGAGTAGTGCGGAGCAATTTAAAAACCAGTCTATGTTTTTGAAGTGAAACTTTTCCGACTACCTCTAGAAAATTTCAGCAACCAATGCAATTTGATTGTTAGTTTTAGACTTTGAAGGAGAATGAAAGGCAAATAACATTACACAGCACATGCATAAAATTTACATACGAGCCAGTCGCACACTTTACATAAGAACACGTGTATTCAGCCACAGCTTTGTACGTACGTAGGTAATTTTTCATTGCCGTTTTCATTCTCATCATCACCCTCATCATCACACAATATAACAACGTTTTCTACCTTCAAAGTTTGCTCGAAACATGCACATTTCTCGTACCAAGTATAGATGCGTGTGGAACAACCATAAAACAATAATTTGGTTGGACATACATAGTCTCACATTCACATTCTCAAATAAACAAGCATTCTTGGCATAATCTTTCCTTGCTTACTCTTAAAAAACTATAAAAATTCTTCCATAATAAAACACTATCCACTAATAATAGCGCGCATTATTGCTCCCTTAAAACAAGTTTGCTGTTCTCCTTGCTCTCGCTTCCTTTATCTAATAAGCCAAACACTGTAATGCCCAAGTTATGTCCACGCTTTCCTTCGTCACACACAGTCCTTTGTGCATTCAAAAGCAAAAAATGTAAAATGGTACGGAGTATAGAGGTCGTAACATTATAATAGCAGATTTTTATTGTGAGGGAGGACGACGAAAGAACAAATAATAATGCTTTATGGCTGTACGACCGAGATTTTTTAGTTCGCAACGTCAGTTTAAATTGGCAGAATTTTTGTTCCAAGCCAGTTTAATTTTTCTGTCTGGAGCAAGCAAACTGTAAAAAAGTAATAATTTTTTAAAAGTTGCATGTTTGTAAAACTTTTAATATCGTTAAATATGTAGAACATCCTCACGAAAAGGGGAGAGTGCTGAGATTGTACATTTGACTTTTAGAAATATGGCTCCACAATTTTCTCCTGTGGATTGGTGTTCTTTAATAATAATAATTGTCTAAACAGCTTTTTAGCGAAAGAAATAAGACCACTTGTGTAATACGATTAGGGTGATGTGTCAGAGAATATGTCAAGATGACGTAATGTAACTTTTAAGACGGCATTTTTAATTATTCACCAGTTTCCCCAAACATTGTACCTCCGTCCAATGTGGCCAAACTCCTTTCGTCTGGGCGAAATATTATGACGTTGAACGAAAGAACAATAATTTGCTTGTGTGTGTGGTTTTTGAGAATGTCGAATTACTTTCTCAAGTCTGCGGACCTAAGTAGTTTGAGAATTGTAGCAGTGCACCTTCCGTCGTCTATGTTTTAAAACTTAAATGAGAAGCCCAAATTTATTAACCTTTCAGGAGGAAAATTTGAGTTAAAAAAGAAGGAAGGAAAATAATAAAAGTGAAACCGGAAGAATTCCTACCCACGTACAGCCGAGTTTTGAACAGCAATACACTTTTCTCCCACATTCATCTGCGCGTCTTGCTTCACTCTCACTATTTATTTTTACTTTTTTAATCGAGTTAGCGTGTAGCATTTGATGGAAAGTGAATATTTCATGAGAGGCAGAAGTACTCGACTACTTTTTCGTCTGAGAGAAACGCAGTGAAGGAGGAAATGAAATGAAGGATTTTTTTTTGTGGGAAACGATTCCTGCTGTAGAGAGGTTCTGACTTCGGGTATGAAAGAGTGCAGATGGAATGTTTGCAATGCTAGACCAGAAAGTTTCTCCTCTCCTTCCATTTCTCTGGTCCTGTATAACTAAGCTCAAAAAGACGGATGGCAAAGGGTACTGAACACACAGGAAGCGAAAGACGCGCACCTGTATAGCTGGAAGCAGATTACCTAATTTTATTCACCAATGGTGAGCACTTCAAACAGAGAATTCGCTTTAGTTAATGGCAACGCGGAGCATGACGTATGTAAGTATGAAACTAATGTATAGTTTATTAAGTCATGTCTTCTTCAATTAACCTCTTCATCGTTCCCCCACCGTAACATTAAAAAACCTTCACAAACGTGTGGTGCATTAATGCATCAAAACTTCTTGCTCTCCCCTGATTCACTTGAGCTTTTTACTCATCTCCACACAACCAATCTTCCAAATGGAAATTGTAAATTGAAATCAGGAGAAAATAGAAAAGTTTGTAGCTTTTCAAAGTACAACCTGGAATAAAATAAAATATGCCTCATGGGTTGTGTTTCATCATACAGAATTATCAAACAGAATCAACGAATTCCAAACAAATTCTGCGGCTCTTCCTTTGAGACAAATAAATGCTATATTTTACATGCAAATGTATTTATTTTTCAGAAACTTAAACATCTGCTATAGATAAGATAAAACTGCAGATGAAAACCTAAAGGTCAAACTAAGTATGTAAGTATCAATAGGCGCAATGCAAGTCCTTCATGAATAATAAAAATATCTGCAATGTTGCTTCTTGCTGCACTTACGAAAGTTTCTTCCATATAATGTGGAGGGAGTCGCTAAAGGTTGGAAAGTTTAATCACTATTCCGATCTCGATTTTCTAAATTACGAAATCTCTTTAAAATATCTTTACTTTGCTTCCATAATCCCAAAACCATTTATTGTACCCAACCGCACTTTAAACTGATTAACAGTTTTGGGTTCAACTCAAAACTTTTCTTGAAGGTCAAACTTAAAACAAAAGTTAAAGCTAGCCAGTAATCAGTAATTCATCAATAGCACTACAAAGTGTATCAAACAAAAGTATTCTGCACTCGGCACATAGTGTTACTAATATTTTGAGGATGTAAAAATGTGACTATGTTGTAGTTGCAACTCATACACCTTATCCATAGTCTTTAAACATTTTGTTTTATTCTACTGTTCAAATATGTATTTTTTGAAAAGTTTTCAACTTTCATGCTCAAGTGCGCCTCAATTATCTATTACCGTGAATCAGTTTTCTATTTGTAATAATAGTATATAATAGTCTAGTGTAATATGACAATTTTTTTGGTTTATCACTACAATAATAACAGTATAATACATTTTCACAAAAGAGTTAGCGCGACAGACAGGCGACATTCCCTATGCATATTATTTAAGCTTTATCATGATTGCAAACGTGTTGTGTTGTAATTCATTCTTACTATTTCACGTCAATTCAACAAGGTCAACATTTTCTGTTTAAATTGACAAACCAGTAAACATTGATATTAATTATGAGTTCGAAATTTCTAAAATAAAAATAATTGAGCTGCAAAAACAAGCTCTATTTTGTAAGTAAATGTTTATTGAACAATTTAATTATTTTTTAGGTTCCGAAGATATGTACAATATAGTAGTGTTTGTTGAAAATTAATGAATGCATGATGAACCGACCTGTAATTAAAGAGGACTTAATTGCGACTTTGCTATATAAATATATCTTCTTCTTAAACTCATTGTCAGCAACTGTTTAGGAAATCACACAAAACAGTGCGGAAGACGGAAATTATACTTGCAAATCTAAAATTGCTCTCAAATATAAGACAGTCATGCCTCTGTCCTCTATGCACTCTCAATTTAATTTAATTATTTTCAGTGTAGAATGATGCCAATAAAATGTCTGCTGCACTATAGACTGATCAAGAGCAGCGAACCTTCGTGTCGGAAAGATATGAAAAATAACTAGTAATGCAAGGAGGATCCTGCTACCAAAATTAAATTAAAGTTTTATCTAAGCCAAAAAAGTGGTTATGATCGTCGATCGTCCGTAGTAAGCGCAACGAGTTTAAAATAGTTTATCCATTTTACAACGGGTTTTATAGTCATTGATCACAGTACACGACTGGCTGCAATTATTGCCTCAGTCCAGTCCCAATCAAATTGAAGTTGAAAAGACTTTTGCATGTGGATAATTTATTGTAAAATCGAATGCTGATGTACTGATTAAAGCGTATGACGTATAACCACACCCAAATTTCAATGTTCATGCAATTTGCGTCAATAGTCAAGTGTGCCAAAATGCCACCGATATTGCAATTTGCAATGATTGGGCCTTTATTAATATTTTTTTTTCGATTTGGTTTTTAAGTTTTTAAACAATTACTATATTATGTTGATTGCATTCAATTATTTTTCCAGGCATTACATCAACGGATTGAGCGGCATTAACCAACGGACACCGGATATAAAAACCAGCATATTCTTTTCCTTAGAAAATGATTTTTAATTTAATTTAGTGTTCACATGTCCTCATTGGAGGATTAAAGAAACGATAATTCAGAACACGAATTATTCAATCATGTACCTCTAGCTATAGTTAATATGTACTTCAAAAACGGGAATTTTCGTTACTTTATTTATTTAATTTAAATAAAGTTCGCAATATTCAATACTAATTATTTCTCAAGTAAAAAGAATACATTTTTGCAATATAATGGTAAAATGTTTTGAAGATATTTTCTGAGGAGAAAGTGAATGTAAAATTAATCCTCGAATTCCAGGATAATTCGGAGTAATTTGAAAACTGGCAAATAGTACCTTTTCCAAGAAAAATAAGTCGAGTATTGTATGTATATATTCACACAATTAAATAGGTAGGTGTACATTACAACCTCAGCAACTTGAGAACTACTTGGCATTTTTTACATCCACATTGAAGAGGCTCGTAAAGTTGGCATTTCCTTTTTCCATAAAAGACGAAATGCCTGAAAGAAGTGATGATAGCAGCTTAGCAGCTCAGCTGAAATGTTTGACGTAGATGTACGTATATAGAATAAAAGAAGAGAGATTTGTCCCTCTTTATTATTGTAATATAACGGAAGGAAGGAAGGAAAATGGTTTTAGTAGAGTCAACCGAGAAGTTATTGACAAATATTAGAAGACGGAACGACGGATGCAGTCAAGGGGCAGAAGACGAAAACTTATAAAATATGACATAAACGAAAAGTGTACATACACATTCAATGATTTCCCCTTGCTTTTCCTGCTGGAGAAAGTAGAGAATGCGCAGTCACTAGCGTAAATTCACACTCAAAATTCCTCAACAATGCAATTCCCTCTCTGTGAACAAAATCGAAATAAAAAAAATGTACACTAAATTACATGCATTGATTTTGTAGTCTGTGGGAGAAAGAGAAACCAGTTCAGTTTCGCTTACTTTTTTTCCGGGCTGAAAACAAAATTTAAAAGAACGTAATATTAACATATCCACTCACAACGTTTTATGAAAACTATCGCATATGTATGAAGTATGTATGAAGCAAGGGATAAAAATAAATTCTAGGAATTATAATCCTTATTAAAAAAATATCGTGCTCGGGCATTGATGCTGATCAGATAAAACGGCTATTAAATTATGGCGATGTAAGTTGAAAATGTTTAAAAGTATAGTTGTATTCGCTTTTCATAACAATATTCGTGTACATGATGAATTTAACAGAATAAATTTTGCAGAAATGAAAAAGCAAACTCATGAAAATTCAGTTGTTGAGTAATCGTTTCTTTCAATGCACAAAAGTACGAACATTGTTTAAAATACCGAAAAGAAGAAGCGTAAATTGAAGTTGACAATTGACCGGCAAGACGTTATATAATAATGCTTACTAAGTACTAACTCAAACTATTGCCTTTTCATATTTTCACTAACATGCACTTCAGCTTTACACTTGTAACAATGCGACTCTTCTCAGAGAATGTATTTCCACTGTGTAAATCCTCTCTACTGCTACAGATTATACCTATATAAAAGTACATAAGTAAAGGGATCTTTTTGTCACGTAGCCCGTATCTTAAGTTTCCTGCAATATTGGCATTTGGGATGACATACTAAGTCGTTAGCAGTTTGAATCTCTGTATTCTCCATCTCTTTTCCCTTATTTTCAATCAGGTTTTCACTTGATGGTGTGTGATTTTATTATTGCTGCTACAAAAATACCATAATGTCTAGGCCTTCTTGGCTTTCATCATTTAAATTATAATAACATTTCTAACCCTCCATAAAACAGCTTTTGAGTCAGGCCTCAGGCCAGTATGTTAAACATAAACACAATGATAATTATTAGATTAGTGTGATATTGTAGCGCACGAGCAATACTCACACTAACACTGGACTACTGGACATAAGTGTATAGAACGTTGCAATCCAATCCCAAGAACTCTAATGAATGTAATGGGTTGTGTTTGCTCAGGTACCGAACCGCTGCGTCACAGCTGTGATAGCGTCATCAAAGGTATTAAGAAAGATTAAAGTTGTGCGACAAGCATAAACGTAACACTAAATTCTCCACATAAAGTCCGAGCACACAGTTGCGACATCAGTTTGCACCTCTTTTTTGATGGAGAGAAACACTTAAAATGGAGTTTAGACTCGTCTCTTCAAGATGGAGATGGATGTTGCAGGCATGCCTCTGTTACTCACGTGAAGAATCATTTCGGTGGGGGTAAGATTGTAAAAAAAAGTTTATGGCTTCCCAATTCATTCGCTCGAAAGCCAATGCCTCTTGGACGAAGACTGTTAAGGGAAATACAATGTAAAAAATGTATAAAAGTAAAAGACGATGAAAAAAGGAAAAAGTTTTCAGGTTTATTCTACTTTCTTAAGTCCGTTAGCCTAGTTAAATTCCTCCATGTTCATCTTTATCACCCGCTCTTCTTCTTCTCCAGTCATGTGGAAAGCTTTTTAAGAATGTGATTTCTCGCAGCGTGTGGAAGGAGAAAGGTATGTATATTATTTCCTTCATCTCAAAACTGAAAGCCAAGACTGTGCGTCTACTTGATTTTGTTTGGATGTGTGTATGTGTGTGAGAGAAAGAGAATGGAAACAACCATCATCATCTCCAGCGGCTTTTTCGTTCTCCTTTCATTTGCTTTCTCTTTCTGTCTTTTATCATCATCACATCACATCATTGTTGCATTGTTACAATTTGGAGACTCAAAGACTGGAGAAGCATCAACTCAAATGTAGATGAATGAACTGGTCTCAAAGTATCTACCTATATATTTTCCAAAGTTCGCACGTTATTTCATGCAAGAAAGTTTTTTGCTGTCTTTTCCTTCCATCTCGTAATAACTGGGTGGTTTGTTCGAAAGGGTCGACTAGTCTCTGCCAAGAATGATGACAAGAAATTATACGAGTTGAGTAAGCCTACTTTCAGCAAAATAAAAAAGACACATCCGTCAAGAATGAAGTAGGTACTTGCATTTCTCGACACTGGGTCACCAGCAGTGTAACTTCTTTTTTACTACAAATTATTTAGGCAGCCGCAATAGCATCTCTTTTAGCCTTTGCTGAGCGAAGTAAATTTAGAGCTTTGTCCTGCTTACCCACACGGATGCGACAAAATGCATCACTCTTTCAAGTAAGCTAATGTTATCTGAAAGTCGATGAATGAATTGGATAAAAGGGGATGCATTCATCGGACCCTTTACACAACTCCGCTTTAACAGTTTATGTCATTAGGGGCAAAGGGATCAAAGAAGAAATGATAGCTTTTCAAGCTTGTCGGTTCAACTTGGGTCACCCGAAAGGAGATCAACTTTCCGCAATTAGTTCTTAAAATATTGTCAATTTGGAGGGCAAACCTTAATCTGCTTCAGGTCACGTCTTTACTTTTTATGGATAAATCAATATAATTTTACGTCGTATAGTCAAGTGCAGAATGCCTTTGATCCACCATCCATGTCGATGAAAGGAGACGTCTCGCTGATATCAGACCTCTTGCATCGTGACATTCTTCTAACTTCTCCGTGGGTGGTGCCTCTTGACTCCTCTTCCATGACCAAACACATTCATAAAATGTTATGTATCATTTTAGAGCAAATATAAACGTATTCATGAGTTATGCAACGTGTAGTATGCAATTTGCTATCTACCGTTACTATACTGGTGTTGTGGTATTACTACATCACTTCTTTGAGATTTGTTGGAAAATAAGTGATGGTTGTTTTGTCGTTTTTGTAGCTCATTTCCACTTAGCTCTCCCACTCAAACAAAAACAGCGGTGTTTAACCAGTAAATTTTGTGTCGACAACGTCCCCTGGGCCATTCTGTTTAAATGAATAAAGGATGAGTTAGCGAACACTGTAAGATTTTGAGAACACCGCCACTGTTGACAAGAAATTGCTTAATTCTACAAAGTAGTCAATAAATTCTTGTGTTATGGATGCACCTTTCAAACGAGTCTTTTATTTAATAATTATGAAACGAGAACTGTTTTGTACTTCAGCGACACTGCTGCTATGTATAAGTATAATTTACTTTCTAACCAAGTTGATTCCAGTAATAAGAGCATTAATATACATACCGGAAGTAATATTTTCCAACAGAGTTACAGTTATGCTAACGCCAACACGATTTATTGTGTCAGAAAGCCACGTAGTCGACTCATCGTTCCTTCCGCCCGTTTCATTCATTCAGTATAATTTCTTATATGTTTGGCATTTCTAATAAACTGCCTCCCAATGAAACGTTCAAAGAAAATCTTGTATTGTTCAGCTATTCTATTACACAGCACTGGTGATGGTGATCACTAAAAGTCACCGACTTCTAACACTAGTAGCTTGTGCCTGTGCCCAGCCAACAGTGTTTAGCGTTCAAATGTAAAGGAAAGCGAGGAAAAATGCCGAAGGGAATGAGTCAATTTATCGAGCTGCTCTCCTTTCTCGAATTTATTCTTTTATGTTCGTATTTATAAATTATTGCATTATTTACTTCCATATAGATTACACAGTACACTCACTCATACTCTTCAACTCAAATGGTCGTTCGGTTGGATAGAGAAGCAAGTAAAAGTGGGAGTTAAGAGTCCGTACCCAAGTCCCTCCGGAGATGACATATTAATTATGTGCTCAAACTCAATAATCCACCGCCGTATATCGTAATTGGCTCCGCTTTCACTTTCCTTCTTCTGCTTCTTCCCTTAGACTTGGATTAATAAGCTCAAATGTATAGAGCTACGTAACTTCACGGCATAATGGAATTAGAGGTTATAGGGAAACCTGATGACAACGTAACAACATAAACATCAAAGCTTATATCTATAATCTTATCTTGTTTTCTAGAGGCATCCGTCCCCGGTTTAACCATTACAGCCACAAAAAACCGCCATCCTTACTTAATTTCATCTTGTCCATCTTCGTAATATGGGCCCTGACAAAAATGTATTTAACATTGTAAGACGGTTATTATGTAATGAAATATACGCAGCAAAATGAAAAGAGTCGATGTTAGACGCAGTTCTTCATATTTTTCTGCGTGGTTAGTTTCCTAGCTGGCTCTCTAATACCAAACTCAATGCACAAGTTTGTTTGGTGGATAATCAGGTTTACTCCTTGCCTTTCATTCGATGTTTTGATCCATATTTCCTTTGACTTGGCAGCTCACATATTATTCTCGCTCACGTTGTGCTTCGCGAATGAAACAAAAAGCTGACTTGCCATACGGCTCATTGATTACAAATACAGTGTGAAGATAATATTCCGGAGAAAGATGTTACAAGAGAACCGCCGGCCGTAAAACTTTTCCTTTAATTTCCTCTCTCCCATGACGTTGCAATTTACACTAAACATCTCAAACATTATAGAATCAAATAAATTGTTGTGTAATATAGCAGTTGATCAAAATTAAAATATCATACTGTATTAAAGTTCTCTTCTCTTTTAAGCTTTTTATTTTCGTATAACCAAACACGAATTGTTTAAAAATAATTATACATATAACATTTTGTATATCAGGTACTAAGAAATAAGTTCAAAAATCTCAGTCGTGGTTATACACGTTGTAATGATCACCAACAGTCAAGGCCATAACGTGACGAAATGGACTAACGGGAATTATGTAAGCTATTCAAGAAAATGAAGGCATGGAGAGAATGAAGCTAGACGATGAACACTATGATAAATGTAATATGAGGTTACACAAGAATTCCAGACATTCTCCGGGAGTCTATTATGTAATTATCTAATGTGATATACGTAAAGTTATCTGATGTTGATTTCATAATTAGATTTCACATTACAAGTCTAAAAAAATAGTCTATGAGTTTTGTATCGTTCCGTGCGTGATATCTTTCCTTTAAAGTGCACAAGGAGATTTAACTAGACAAATTCTACGAAAAGGGAAAACTCTGTAATGAAAATCAGATGATAAAGATCGCCCACTCATTTTTACAAGACGAACTAAAATAATGAGAAAATTACTTCCTGCCTGGCGTGCAATGCTTTTCATCTTTTTCTCTCATTATTGTAATATATACCCATTCAAGTATATTACTCATGGATGACAAGCCCAGCGGCAACCGCGGTAAAAGTGTAGCGAATAGCCATGAATATGAATCCTACCCTGTGCAAAACATCTTACATGGCTGGATGGGTGATATAAATGTAAGGTGTAGCGTGTAGGTAGTGATTGTGGTACGAGTAATCCAATGGGGCGGTGGTAATAATTTTGTACCCGTCTTTGTAGAAAGTTTAAATAAGGGGTGAGACGCAAATTCTATTAAGTTCGCAAACCCCAAGCCCTGTCAGTCATTTACATCCAACAAAAATTACGGGGAAAAGGAACGGAAGAGAGAAAGATCGAAAGAACGGACACGGACACAGGAAGAAAAAACTGAAAATAATTTTCAAAAAGGCAACTACAAATCACTTAACGGTAGCTATTTATTCTGCGTCTGTGTATACCTTTGAATGAATATTTTTATAATATTGTAACAGTATATAGAAACTCAATGCATAACAGACCTGTTTGCCTAAATGTCTCATTCCTCCCCTTATATATCTCTCACTGAAATCACTATTAGTTTTAGAAAAGAATTCAATCAAAGCAAGAACTGATTTTAAAGGGCGGCTGCCACCTCTGTTAAAATGTAATGTACAGATGTAACATAGGATAAAGTGAATATAGATATTGGAAAAAATCTTGGCTGTTGTTGTTGTAATGGAATGAGTATGAAAAAGGAAAGTTGTGTAAATATACACGCAACAGAAAAACGAAGTTTGCTTGGCACTTGTTTCGTCAGACACAACTTTTAAAAGATATTTCTAGAATACTTGCGAATGTAAAAACAATAAAAACATTCTTTTGTAATAATTCTTTTGTAGTTTACTGGAGGTAGTGCAATACCTCTAAATTTTTCTCTTCCAGATACTCAGTTTGTGTTAGTTTAGTTAGACAAGGACAGCATTTTAGGTATAAAATGAAAAACATTATTTTGTCGTCTCTCCTTCTGAATAGCGGGGAAAGTATTTTATGTGTACGGTTTTTCCTCTTTGCTTGGAAAGTCGAGATGGCAGTAGAGTACATAAAGTTAGTTCTAGAAACAGTTCTGGAAGCTTAGACACATTTATACATATAGTTGTAATATGAAGAACTTCAACTACTCTTCGCGCTCCACATTATTCTCATCCTTTCCTAGGAACAACAAAATGACTTCTAAAATCTATCTGCCCTGCCACCAGTGCCACTCCGAAGACAATCTATAGTATTAAAAATACTCGCAAGTTCTCTATCCTTTAGAGGTTGTATGGGTTGTGGGAAAGTTGGTAGTTATTTATTTTCTATCTCAGGTTCACCCTTTTACCATCTAGGCTTCGTTATTTCTGTTCATTCCACTCACTTGGTGGATCTCCTGCTTGATCAAATAATACGAGCCTAAAGTTAAAATTGAACTTTCTATAGTATAAAATCATGCTTATTTCTGATACTAAAACAGGTGACGCGGTGGTGAAAGCAACTTCCTTCTTCACGTGATTACTTGCCCTGCTTTCCCATGTTTTCCTGATGGTATTTTGGTTACTTTTCCTGTTTAGCTTAGAGTAAAAAATAAAAAATGCATTTGGTTCGTTTCCTGTGCCCTTGTTCGTTACGAGATGTGACAGACTAATGACGAGGACAAAATTTGGTATGTTCTAGACTGGAGTTTTGACTTGCGTAGTGCTAGTGCTACAATGTCGCCATATTTGGGTCACCGTGTACTACTAGTAATATGGTACAATACTGTTTGATTCAAACGTTTACGATCAAGTTTCAGACTTTTCAAACTTTCATTTTCTGTCGAAATCCACATTTATTTAAATGTGACAAATTCAGTCCACCTAAAAAAAAGTCGTTTGTGCTTTTCGACAAATGTCCCTTATTCTCTTTGCTTGTAAAGTTGAGATGGCAGGATAATATGAGATTGTGGATATAACAAAATCCACTCGTTTTGTTACATTGAGATATACTCATAATATCTTTATCGTGAGATATGCTTTCAAAGTCTCAAAGGTTGAAGTATTTCAAGTTCTTCTCAAATCAAATGTTTGTTTGTTTAATTGATAAACTCCATTTACAAAGCGTGTATCTCAGCGGCTTGGTTTAAAAATTGTCTTTAGGCTATACAACAACTCGATGAGATTAATGGACGTTAAAACTGACTTAATACAGTGTGGCACAGGCACAGGCAATACAGCACATATATGTATATGGCCATTTTGAACAGTCCTCTAACTACACAGCTATCATTGATATATCAAGCTGCCTTGACCCTTTCTCCTTAACGTATACCTACCTTTACAAAATCAAGTCTGGAATTCAAGAAACGCAAAATCTCTCAGACACTCCTTCTACCCTTGGGTCCATTGCCTATTTACGTCCAGAATAGTCCTTCAATAAACGATCACAAAGTTGCTAGGAACAAAAGTTTATCTATAGTACACCAGCACCAAAACCCAATGCATTGATTAATTTAGTCGGCTGAAAATCGAGGAAGTTTCACAGTGTGAGGCTTAATGTAATTGACATTGTTTTTCTGTGGTCTATATGATTTTAAGTCCTTATGCATAATGGATTACCAAATTACTTCATTTTTGATGAAAACGAAAAATATTCGTCTGCCTCCCCAAAAGAAGTAGAAGTAAGTGGTTGACAATTAAATCAACGAGTACATTGAATCCAAATTCTTTTCCTGAAGCATCCAGTTAGCAGTACACAATAACTTTGGGCAAAAATGTTTTAAGCGGCAAAACTGGAGGTTTTTGGCATTTGCAGCGGAATTTCAGCCTTGACATTTATAACCATACGTTGTAACTCTGCTTCAACTTTTATCTCTTCTTCCCCGCGTGTTGTTAGAAAACAGAAAACATGAAAAATTTCTTCCGTTTTATTTCAGAGTAAAAGTATTTTTAGAAGTCTAGACAAATATTTTTTAATTTGCCCAAGCTTTTTCCAAGACTAAATGATTTCATTCATCGCTGGTTCGAGTGACACCTTTCCAAAAAGCAAAGTTAAAAAACAATTTAGAATGGTAGATGTGGAGACGCCGAGCTGATGGTTGGAGTAATGAAATGTCATCTTAAGCTTTCCCCTGTGAGTCCAAAACAAGAAAATGATCCATCACTGCGTAATGCGATTATGTTTTCACATCATCCTTCGTCGTTGACAGAGTCCATGATCTAATCTACAACTCATACCAACTGCAAAATCAGTAAATGTCATTCTAACTACGACGCTTACTGGTGACTGCCAGATATTTTTGTATTCTTTGAATTCTTTTTTAATCCAGAAATAAGAAAAAGCTGTTAAGCTTTGCGCACCAATCGTTCATTATTTAATGTCATTGCCAATTGCCTTTCCCACCTTATATTTTCAAGATATTACAAACAATAGATATAATCCGTTTCCTATAATCTTCGGTATACAAAAACTAAACTACTTATTTACTTTTTAACATGACTTAGTTCTTAGTTCAACAGCTAAAAAGAATGAACGAACCGATGAGGATGCTGTTGGAAAGGGCAATGAATGATGATTAATGTACTTAATGTTGTACTAGTTGTAAACCTCAAAATTGGGTAATAAAATAGTGATTAATAAGATAAACCCTGGCTTAATTGAATGATTTTTGGGTGTGGTCTAACACAAGCCGATTCCTTTTCCTTTCTTCCGATAAACGACATCATTCTATTTTGATGGTTTCATCATGTTTTCTTTTCTAATGAGAAAGTTAATTACACAGGTTATGCCTAAACACAGTCCGGTGGTCTATTCATGAGTATTCGATTGAACTAATTATTGTCAGCAGTCACCCTGCATTTACCAAAAAAGCTTACTGGACTCTGAAAAATGAGTAGCTGTTGAAAGTAGAAAGTAATTACGTTTGCTTTTCTATTAAACAGGAGCTCTAAAAGAGCCATGTTATTTTTTACTTAAATTTCATTCACTAAAGCGCTTTGGAGATTCAAGGAGTGAAAAACTTGTTTGGTAGAAGAGCAGAGCTTTTAATGAGAGCTAGACTGTGGTTTGATTGTTTGACTAGTGCTTTGCTGAAGCTAGAGCAGGAGTCAAGTGGCAGTGGGAGTAGACTTCTGAGGTTCATCAACATAACTAATTTCTGTAATTCATGCTTCGCAATACGTTCACTTTTCATGTTTAAGAGACACTCTGCAGAAATGATATTTGCATACCGAAAATGGCGATAGCTTTTAGTTTTTATTCCACCTTTGCTCAACTATAAACTCACAAACTGTAGCTTTCTATAATCACTAAATTAAACCAACCAGTGGAACAGCTGGGTTAGATAAATATTTAATAATAAAATGCAGCCTGTATGGATACAATAAAATGATTGACGTGAAGTGTCGTGGAGAGAAAAACCATCTGTTAATGAAAACAGTAGCAATTCAGAAGGATGTTCAAAGGACACATCAATTCTTGTCTGCCCTTTGATTTTTATTGGTGTAAACACAGAGCGTAATTATCTAATTGTGCCGTTCCTTTTCAGCATTCCCATACATACTTTATACCTTATATGGGTAAAAAAATTATAATGCAACACAACAGTATACTTGCCTAAAGAGAGATGTAATGCAATTTGATTTGTTTGAAAGGGCACATAAATTTACCTTTATCTAAAAAATTATCATAAACTGTAAGGTATATTAGAATCAGAATCTCGTATTAAATAGGTCCAACATGAAGCAGGATTTTAAATTAAAGACTTCTCTTTAACCTTTTGCATGATTGAGTGAAACTCCCCCGCTTGAACTTAAAGAATTTGAAAAAAATGTAGCCCCAGATAACCATAATGTCAATTTTCAAACACCAATTTACGCACGTGTTTTTGTAATAATTTTCGAAACATGCTTCCGTAAATCGAATCAAACGGTCATCGAACAAGCGGGACAAAAAACAAATGCAATTATTGACATAAAAGTGATGAAATAAAGTTAAGAATTAACGAGTCCACCCACGGTTTTTATAAAGTTTACCTTCGTTTCACTCATCTCACGGTCATCAGTAGGTACATTTAAAATCATTTAGATGTGTTGCACAACGTCTGAAACCTGATAACCATTGCTTGTGGACATAAATTTTTACAACAACGAAATTTCTGACTTCTTAATTGCGCGTTACGCAAAGCTTATTTATAAGCACACGACAAACATCGCTCCCAATTTTAATTTTGTGTTCAAAGAAGTGGAGCATATTTAAATGCTCGTATCCTGAAATTGTGTTGAGTAACAACAAAAGTAGGGCTTTGGTGTACTTTTATGGATTGATTTTTTGCACAAGTGAGCAAAAATTGCTCAAATGACTTCCAAGAGAAGAATATTGCGCTATCAAATTCTAAAATGCAAATAAAAAAGCGAGCAAGGTTGCACAGTCAGTTACCATTTATTTTTATACAGCTACGTTATTACCATTCTGCCTCTTCTACTCGATTCCTTTAAGTTTGACTTTCTTCGACTCTTATTCACGGCTAACTGTAATTTTTGTGAATTTGTATACTGAACACAATGCAATAAAGTTTGAAATAACCGAGAAAAACTTAACAACCTTACAAAATAATTCTTTATTGTGTGGAAATGGGAGCATAGAAATAAAACCTCGATTTCTTCCTCTTCCACGCTGTCGTAGCTAAGCTATTCATATTAGCTTTTCCCCATTTTTACTTCTGACAGAAAAAAACATTTTGTTTTCCTCCTTTTCTATTGACGTCTATTCTATTCTATTTAATATCACAGCATGTTTTCAACAAAAGCAAAGTGCACATATGCTAAACCAATTTGTGTTACACTATTATTATTACGTGATCACAACCGTCAAACCGACAAATGAAAATACGACAAATTTTGTGTATATGAATGTAAGATGTTCTGCGCCTTTGCACGCTTCGAACCATTTTTTTTACTTTTCAACCAAAAATGATAATGTTTATATATTTGTAAAGAGGATTTATATAGGAAACAATTCTTTCAAAAACTACGCATCAATGCCATATATACCATAACTGTTTGACTTTTGCTTTTCCTAAATGTACATTTACATTGTATAGTCACATTTATTCATATAAAACATCGACATATCGACAATCCTTACTATAATTTCTTGTTTGCATATGACTTTAGGACAAGAGTCACATTACAGGAAATGACATTGGTTATTTTTCTGTAAAAGACAAACAGGAGGTTACAAAACGACAGTCTATTGGGAAAGAAATCAAACGTATCACTTTCTAGTCATTTCTTGAAAACAAGCCTAATCCAAAAGAGCAGAATTTCAATTCCCTAACGGAAAGCAGCTGGTTGGAATTACCACAGGCTATCTAAGTAAATGTGTAATCGTCCAGTGTCGACTGGCAGTGTTACAGTGCAAGTGCAAGGCATAAGACTGTCAAAAAGATACTCCTCCTCTTTTCGTCTGTGGTTATGAAAAACAAAAAACATGCTCCAAGATAAAGGGTATCAAATCACAAAGACGACGGCAACGACGACATATGATACCCTTTTCTATCCCCCACGGTGTGCTCTTGCACATCATCCTCAGTATCGCAACTCTCCTACAAAAAGGCAATAGAAATACAACAAAGACTGTGACACAGCATGTCATGTGTTTAGGTTGGTGCAGTATCTACTTTCTTCGACGCTATATGTGGCAGAGAAAATAAGCTTTTGCATTATCCATTCTCATTATTACAACTTTTGTTTGTACACACAACACCACTTCTTTGACAAGGTGCGAATTTGCTCGGCATGAATTTTTCCCTAAAGATATCCAAAATAAAAGTGCCTGAGTGTTTACACAAGCACCAGCCATACATTATTATTTAATGCAGGGTATAGACAGAAAAGTTCACAGGGTAGATCGACCATGAGAGAGAGAAAAAATCTCGTAAAATCATTCCCGCCGTCGTACTCATCATCATGATCAGACTACTTTTCTTTTTATTTTGTATTGTATGCAGTATTAATCATTGCATATAGCCACACTTTCTCCATTTTATTCATTCATGACACTTGTACTAGAGTAGAATAGTGAGACTCGCTGCTTTTGATTGGATTTTTTCTTTTCTGTTCTCGATGCTCCGTTTTCTTGCAATTCTTGTCAAGGAATAAAATATATGGTGAAAGCGAAAGTAAGAAATAAGCGCTTTTCTTCTGCTCTGCGATTGCTCCGCGCCGTTGTTTGTTGTTGTTGATTATGTTGATGGCGCAGTATAGAGAAAGTAAAGCACTTTTTCCAATTTTTCTGAAACACTGTTGAGTGTACAGTAATCGTTTAGAAGAGAGCATGTGTGAATATCAAATTTTCTGTTTCTTCTTTTTGAATGAAGTTCATATTGCATTGGTGATACATGAGACGAAGAAAGGGGAAAGCAGGCAGAAAATGGAAGATAGGATTGTGAGGATTATAGGTTATCTAGCGAGACCCACTCGACTTAAACTGCTCTGCTCTGTTCACATGAGATATGAGAACACCGTAGTAAACGAGGTAGAAAAAGCGATCAGATCTACGGAGAATAAGCTGGAATTTGTGAACCTCTTACATTATTACATGAGCCAGCTTTTTTTCTTTTACGTCTTGCATGTGTTCAAGTTATTATTGCCAATCATGATTTTGTGTATTGACTGAGAAAAGTTAAGGTTTCGTGCATATGCTGTTTTGCCATTGTTTTTCTTTTAGGTTAAACAATGGAGTGCAAATGGGAAAATTCAGGGCACATGGAGGCTTTGCCCAAAAACCGATCCTGTTTCCTTTCCAAAAAGGCTACCTCAGATCTATTTGTATACACTATAAACGATCATTATTACCACGACCACGTCTTCCCCTAAACGTAGCATACTAATAAGCTGATCGCATGTCTGCCGAACACAAAAGTGTAGCCAGTAGTACTTCTAGGAATCGAATGAAACTAACGAATGTGAAAGGTAAAATTTGGTGAAAACCACAATTGCAAAATTTTTACTGACAGAGTTTCAGTTTTTTATTTTCTGTGGTTTAAAGAATTTACATGTGCAATTTATGTATATGCACACTTACGAATAATACGCTTATAGTTTATGATTGTAGCTCATTAAGTTTCACACACCGTAGTATACCTACCACATTCTTTGAAGGATTGTACGTACTATTGTATTATTTTAGTTATATCAAGCGATGTTTTCTCTTATCACAGTGCTTCAAAAATAGAACTTAATTCGACTTCAGTTTAGTTTGCTTGTCCGATAATTTCAAAACTTTGTACCTCTGATAATTTTGTTATTGTCAGGTTTACTTTTGTGATAACCATGTGAAAGAATGAGACTTGTCAGAAAAGTAAACGAAACGATTATGACAAAAAGTTGTTGAGTTGAGACTATTGTTTGGATGATTATTTCTGTCTCTAAAAAGATCTCGCGATAATCCACTTTACGTCTTTGTAAATTTGTTCTATTTCACAAGTAATTCTAGCACCGTGTGAATGTACTCATTATGTATATATACAATAATCAGAAGGGAAAATGCCAAAATTTAACACAACTAAAAAATGGCACAATTTAAAACCACGATCGTAAAATTCGGGACTACCGTACAAAAGATAAGAACAGCCTGACTTCAGCTCTAACAACAGCCACAATTTTTGTTTAAGCTTGTATTGTTTCGCCTCGTCTAATCGTTCCCTTTATCACTACTTTTAATTGTTAAAATTTTCAAAGAAATGGAGACAAAAAATTTATTCTGTACTTGACGAGGAAATTGAGCAAACACGGGAAAATTTTTGCTAGTACATGTTGTATTGTTCCTTCTACGATTTATGTAATCGTATTTGTAAAAGAAAAAGAAAAATTTCTTTTAGCCGGTCGCTTTCTAAAGTTCTATTGTGCAACAAACAACCATTCATTTAAAGTCTGTCTTGTTCTTCATGGAACTACCAATGTAAACTAAAACAAAAACCATCCTCTATCCATCCATTGCATCACCCAGATGACATTTTCAGCCTGACAACAACTGAAACGTATGGAATAATGTACTTTGTAATTTGAAATGAACACTTGAGATATACAACAATTTAAAATAGCATTTTAGTGAATTTGTAGTTCACGATCACGAAGGAAAATAAAGTTATTTTCCCCTGTCGTCATCATCACTCCTCTTTCCCCTTTCCTCTGACAATTTGATTCTTTTGAAATGGATACACCGCGCCACACCTTTAGTGTAAGGATTATTTGCCAAACAAAAAAGGACATGCATTTGACTGAGCAGAGGGAAAGCCTTCATTCCCTGTTTTCCAGAAACACGACGATTTTCTAACTAGCGACCGTGTTATTACTTACATTATGTACTGCTTATTTACTACTTCCTCATAAAAACATGTAAATACACAGAGGCAAGTTAATTCCCTGTAATAGACACATCCAGCCTCTCCTGCCTCTTTTCCCCTCTGATATCCTTTCTCAAAAATTTATTTTATCTCTTCCGCTCCTCCTGATCTCGTTTCAAGTAGATTTAGCTTACCACGGGGATTTTTAGTAAACAAATTACAAAGAAACTGCATTTAATAAAGTGTAATACATTCACGTCCCATCTTCCCCAAATTCATTCTCCCTGCTTTCTTTATGACTCCACTACTATGTGTGTTCGTTCGGTAAAAGATTACACAATCTCAAGAAGATAATATATTTTGAGTAACGTTGTACATACACATACCAGTCGTACTAGACAAAATACACAATTTCACGTCATCGTCAACTCAACTCGATTATACTTATGTGTATCAGAGCGTGTTATAGAATAAGCAAACATCGAGCTTGATAGGCCTAGACGGATTATTAAACTTTTCACTACACCTTTAAATGCTTACGAATAACATTTGCTTTACTTGCTACCTAGCATTTATTATGGACGCCTAGGCTCTGTCCTAACATTTTTTGCCGTCAACTCTTTGAATGTTGTTACTGATTATTATGCAGGCGACACCTGCTCCCCACTCACAATCTTCCCCTTTCCCTCATTTTTATGTTGTTATTAATATCACGTATTATAAATACTATAATGTATGCTAAGCTCCTTGCTGCACTTTTTGTGTGAGCTAAAGTAAATACTTGATGTTAGTTTATGAATTTATTGCGTAAAGAGACGAGGAGAAGGACGATAGACAGATGAGACAACCTTTTCTTTACCATTATACCACTGTGACTGACTGAATATTAAGCAGAGGGATTTATGAGACCTCTCTTTTCCTTGAGCCATGTCACTGTCAAGGCGAAAGCAAGTGCTTATTTGTGTTCTTCACGTCAAAACATCCATAAATACATAATAGGATGCAAGGGAAAATAGACGGACAGGATAAATTCATAAGTATATGCATGCTCACATTGTGAATGATACTAATTCAGACAATTCATATCCCTTCAGCTCGGGAAAAAAATAAATGACTAAAATTTAAGCATGCGGCTTATTATTGGCATCGTAAGTAGTAAGTGTTTAAACCAATTTTTTGATAGTGTCCCACGTGGATAGAAGATATCGAGACTATTCCTGATATTTTGTCGTGATCTGGACTGCTCCAAAACGGAAAGATAATAATTTTGGGTCCTCCAACAAGATTTATAATTTCCAGAGTTATTCCAGTCAGAGTTTGTTTTTCTGATGTCGTTCATCGTGTCCCCAGACCATAAAAAGGAAGTATGACATTATGCAACGTAGATTTTTTCTTTCTATGGGGAAATATTATCTTGCATACCGTTATCGTCATTATTATATCACCACACTCCTTTTTCAATCCATTTGTCTAAATAACGCAAATGACTCTATGTACTAGAATTTAACACAAAATCGCAGTGGATGTGCAATGAAATGTGTGGCAGTGGAGAGTGGAAAAGAAATGGCACAAAAGATAAAGAGAGGAAATAAAACATAGTAGAGCACAGAACAGAAATGCACAACAGTGATCACGATTATATTATTATTATTATGGCTATTGCATACGTGAGACCTGTACAAAAAGTTTATCTTTGGCTTCGTCGAATAACATTTTTGTTTGCTTTATTCACCAAAGTGTCACTTTGTTTTTTGAAGGAATTTTCATTCCATGAAACTGAGCCGCCCGCTAAAAACCAAAACAATTTTTCCGGTGAAGTGAGCAGGGGAAAGGAAGGAAGAGGAGGCGAACACGGGAGTAGCGGTGAAGGCAGTGAAAGGGAAGAAAAACTTATTATTATTCATCCGTCCCAAGAGAACGATTTTTATTTCGCACAGGTTTCTTAGCTGAACAACAACGAGTAGAGTAATAAGAAATGATTCCGTATTCCTTTCACTCAGTGTGCCGCGCGGTGTTTCTCATGAAATGAAATTGCCTATAGTTGCTTTGTGTTGTGGATTGCATAACGTTAATGTGCCTTTTAGTCAGATTGAGAGTGAAAGTAGAAAGGGAATTGAATAAATAAATGAAATTAGCAACTCAAATGGACGCCTAACACTGAAGATAAAAACCCTGAAGAGAAAATTTGTGCGGCCAATTCTAATTTTGCTTGTCCAACTATGTCGTATGTTACATACCTTTAAAAACAAATGAATATGTTAGATATGGAGATATAATTTTCTTTTTACACCTGTTTTCATCCTTTTCGCTTTTTAGACAAAAGTTATATACTTGCTATTTTCATCACATACCGTTACTCATTTTCATACAAAGCTACTACATATGAATATACCAACACAAATTAACTGTGACCTATAGCTTCATAGAGATTGAATGTACTCATTTTATATCTTTATAACTTGGATGTTCAATGAAAACATTTGAAATTAGTGAGAAAGACACGGATCAATCTGGTAGATGAATAAATACGTAGAGCTGTTTTATTCATCAATCCACCAAAAGCGACTAATTCTAACCTCTGCTCCAGGTTCGTAAATTTGGCTCATTGTTCACACATTTTGATACAAAGACATGCAACCTTCGTGTCTACCTACGATGATGATAAGGTTCCGTTGGTGGTGGTCGTGTGGTTCCACAATAAAACTACCGATCATACATTGATGATTAAGTAGTAGCTTTGGCCTGGTACAAACAAACATATTCGCAAACACATTAATTTTTTCAGTTCCGTACATGTCAATGCAGAATATTATGGCGAACGAGAGACCACCACTGTGAGAAAATTATGATAATTGGAGCCGGTCACGCAAGGAGAGCGGAACTTTTTTATGCTTTCTTGCCAACCTTCTCCGACAGGACTGAGTAATGAATGCTTGCATATCTTGTAGACGGGCGAAACTTGTTCGCTTCTAGAAACGCCTCGTACAAATCCATTCTATCTTTATGCCCCTTGAAAGAATAAGGCTACAATTGTCTTACGTGTGTACATATTTATACACAATGTGAATTGTGTTCACTGGTTGTTGGCAGTTTGTAATGTTGTACACATTTGCAATTTCCCTTTCGAAACTAGCCATTCTCATCAGTCTCATCAAATTTGTCAGGCAGTTCCGTTCCCTTCGTTTCTGTATTCACCATTTCCGACCCTTCCTGCATGCTTTTCTAAGTATAACGTAGGCTGGATAGAAGCAAAGCAAAGAAATAAACACTTTTGGAGTTGTTGCTTGCGGTCAAATATGGAGCAAAATGGGTAGATGAAACAATAGAGAAACTACGTAGCATCAATAGCAAACAGAGAAAACAGTTTCTACTACTGTTTCTACAGTAGTAGAAACCATTTTCGCTGAAAAACAAATAGAAAACAAACAGCAGATGTTTGCTTTCTAAAACGAAAAAACTAACCATCTCAACCCAGAGTAGTACAATTATCTCTTACTGCATTTTCTCGACTCTTTAGGCATTAAAATGGCAGGGTGTATTGCCCCACAAAATGCTCATAGTGATAATTATTGTCATCATAATAACGCTCTTAAACGTGTACATAGTTTATGATCGTGGCCTCTAATCATTATGCTGCCAATATGAACCTGCCTGCATTCAACAAGCACCAATAAACACTTTTCAGTATAAACTGTAACATCGGTCAGAGCGGAACAACTCATTAAAAATGCTGTGGTCACTAATCATCAGTGTGATGGTGATGATGTTGAGGATGCTCGTGATCACCGGTCTCTGCTATTACAAGGAGAAAGCAAATAAAAGAGAGGAACATTATTAGAATTCCAGTGCTCCTTGCAGTTGGTTCGGTAGTGCTTGAACCAGTGTTTATACGGGACGCATGTAGAGGCAAAACCGCGTGAGACCACAACAATAATATCAATGGTCTCACTCACGTACTCCAATAATCCCATCGATTTCCACTTCATACACCTTTCGCTACAGCGAAATGACGGCGTTATGACTTGAACGGTATTCGTTTTAGTTTTACTCACCTATTCCCATTCTGCCGCAACTGTTATTACGAGCACATAAGCATAAGAAAGGCTGTTACTTTTTTTGTTTTGAAATGAATGGATAAACATACGTACACTAAAGGTATGCGCCTTTCTCCATACTTGAAATCCCGTCAAGAGAAAAAAAAACTCATTTTTCAGGATACCCCCTGGATACTTTTTCCTGTTAGAGTTCATGTATTTTTTCCTTCTTTCTACGACAAAAATGAGTCTCGGTGAGAGGAGCAATCAACTTAGTTTGCTTGCTGCAACCGTCTACCTGCGCTAAGACGCATTCTGCCTCAGCTCAGTTCAGGTTCATATACATTTATTGGACTAACATGTTATTTAGACTGTGTGCTAAGGACTCCAGCCGAGTAACCTCCTTCTTTTCCTGTCAAAAACTAAACTAGAATTTGTGATTGTCCTGAATATTTGAGTAGTTTATTGGCAGTAACGGCTGCTGTGCTCTGCTGTTCCATTCTGTTCTCGCAACCTGAGCGGCGTCGCAAGTTTTAAAAAAGCCATTCGGTTCAAGTACGATGCCTGTCTGATAACACTTTTTTATGTTTTGTATTAGGATTAAATAAGAAAGAATGGAAGAGAGAAAAGCGGGCAGAGAGCAAGACGTAGAAAATTGTGATACAGCTCGTTAGTACTGGCTAAGCTGGTATTGATATGAATGGACCATTTGTTTACTTACCAACGACATTAAGATGAACATAATGGCTAAGGTGAGGCGTAGTTGAGACTTGACACTCGTAAATACCCGAGTCTCTGTGTTGAGGATATTTGATCATTAACGTGTAATCCTCCGTGTTGGGCTGATGAATGGCCCGGAATCTTTGGAAGAGAGAACAAAGGTCATCATTTGATTGATCAGGTAAAAGAAGTAAATAAAAAATTAAACTTTAAACAATCATTATAATATGTTTCAGTCACGTTATGCATTCTAAACTGGTTGATGCATTAAGATGCTGACAGCAGATAACCATGCTAGAAATTTAGGACTTCGCAACGAATAACTGCATTGTAAATACGGAAGGTTCTAGTACTATCTTATTTTAATTATTTTCGTTGTAAACAGTCGGTATAGATTTTTAACACACATCAACAAGTTTAGAATGCTTTATAAACGACTGTTAAATTTAGTTTTAAAATTATTGTTGTGTTCTTAATACTACGTTACCTTTGGTCCGTTGTGTACGTATATCGACCCACAGTTAGCAGGTGGATGTCCCGATGCCGGACCCAACTAACCTGAAACAAACAGAAAGAATAAAAAATTTAGTTGGTAAACGGTGAATAAGAAGTTTTTATACACTTGAATAGAAAGTATTCATATTTTATAATCTGGTCTTATGCTCGGTTCATATTATGCAAATTTCTTCTGCTGAATCGCCCCCGTTCTCGTTTTTGACAGAGGTGGGAGGTTTTATTATTCCGTTTGTGTGCAGTTTCCTTAGGATAAACTCCACTCCATTAATAAATAAACATTCTGATAATTTCCCTAATTAGGAAATACGAATGCGAGAAACGAAAAGTATATTTATTATTATTGTTTGTTTGCCTTTCAAATGCAGAATAGAAGGACTGCCTGCGAATAATGTTCTGGATAAATTATTCCTTTTGTTTCTTGAAAGTAGGACAAATTAATAGAGCTGAATAATCGCTCTTTTGCTTGTGCAAAGTTGAACATTTGAAGAGGTTAGAGAATTTGTAAGCATTAAATTTAATGGGACGGATTTTCCCGATGAAAGCTAGAAATCGTCTCTCTTTGAGAAAATTATGAAGTCAACACATTGTAGAATTTCCTCGTTCGTTCGTTTCTCACTTTACTTAAATTTGTCTGTTTTGTACTACCTACAAAATGCTGCGGTTGTTCTTTGCTGAGAACATAAAGAAGGCTACCACTTGATTCGTCTCTGTTCACATTAGGATAATTGTGGCGCACGGTACATCTTTATGAATATTATTCACTTTTATTTTTGAGTTTGAATAACTGAGCATCCTGCTTGTTTGATGTGGGCATTTAAAGCGATTATCTTCAAATCGTAACAAACTCCTCGCTGCAGAAGAAATGACGGTGATGACTTCCGCTACACGACTTGTGTTGGGATTTGTAATGTTGACGATACGATTATGAATATATTTAAGTAATATACTCCGTAAAATATACTAAAACTTCTGTATGGAATTGAATTTTGATTCCGAAATAAGGTTCCTCCGTGGCTATATATTTCCGGGAATCCCTTTGGCTGAAAGTTAAACTTGTGAAAGTTTGTGTTGCTTCTGCTTTAAAATTAGGATACATAAGAGATTCAATCAAACTTGCATACTAAAATTTTCAACTAAATACCCCTGCTAAAGCATGAATGTATTGCATCATCAGTCCTCCCTTTCAATGTACCAATTTGCGTTTAAAATATTATAGAAATTGTGATAATGGCAGGTACAAGGAAAAACTTTGTAGTTTATAAACATTATGAAAAGGTAAACAGGTGAAATTACAAAAGTGTCATATTATGTGGACAGAATAAATATGTTACGATTTCACTTTCCTTTTTGCAAATAGTCAAACAAAAACATGATTGAAAGGAGGCTCTGCAAAAACTCAACAGCATTTTCATCTTTTAAATAGTTTGCACACTCTGAAACTTGGATTTCAATAGCAGCTGAGGAGAACCGGTTTTCTTTAATTCGGTCTAAATTTATTTCAAGGTTCCTTGCTTAAAACAAAATGGCTGTTTACCAAGATTCTTGAATGTGACTAAAGAGAATTCTACAGATATCTTTTGAGAGACTGTAAATAATTTACCACTCCGTCTCCCCTTTAATTATTCTACTTAAAAGGAAGGAAAGTAATGTAGAGTGTTAAACTTTTCACTACTGCTCTGAAATAATAGAAAATGGCGAAGAAGAACGTTACTTTAATTTATTTATAAAATAAGAGAAAAGGCAGAATGAATAAGAATAAGCAACCAGACCTTGTTGGTCGCTAATGGGAAGTCTGGCTATGATTTAAGAAACACTTTTCAATTTTTAGTTTCTTTTATTCGTGTAAATTAAAACCTCTTGGTAGTGACAAAAGCTACACAAAGCGAAAGTTGCGGGCTAGTTTTATTTTAATTGTATAAATTAACTGCTATAAATATTGTCAGCTAATGTGTTCCTTCCCAACATTGGCCATTAGTTGTAAAGCTGCCCAAACTTAATACACATCCACTAAGTCACCAGGTCACGCGTTTGAGCAGTTTCCAAACATGCAGCAACTCATCTGAGAAACTCATCAAAATTTAATAATCAGGTATTGAACGACTGAGAGAGAAGTGTTAATTTTTTTGATTGCCTTCGCTTTCTCTCCTGTTTTACAAGTCCAATTGACACTAGGCTTTCATTTTTACCTTTTTATTTGTAATAAATAAGAGTCAAATGAAAATAACGAATGAAAGCAAACAACAGAAAAGCTGTGAAACTAGAGAATAAAAACTTCCACGTCCCTTCAATCACATTAATGGTTTCTTTAGTCTTCTAGCGCCCCAAAATTGATTTACTTTATGATTCAATGTTACAATTTGTAAGTACTGGCGTGTCAATATGAGCTGATGTAGAGAAAAAGTAACGAAAGAAAAATTATCAAACCGTACATTCCTCTAGGTTAATGGTTCAATGTTATATATGCGTTTTTCTAACACTATATTGATACATAATGCAGGGAAAACAAAAAATAGAAGGAACAAACGCAATATTATGAATAAGGTGATAGATACAATGCACAAGAAAAAATCGGTAGGTGGAGGAAAGGGAGCGACAAATGCTACTGAATTATTGAAGATATTTTTTCACTCGTGATTCTCGTTTTGCTTCCAGAGGAAATAATGGAGGAAACAGAAAACATTTTTTATCCATGTCTAATTCAAGTCTTTTCCTTTGAAAATAACCCACACGATATTGAATATTGAATTTCCTTATAACGGATACTTTCAAGCATGCTCACGATAACAGCACGTATTTTTGAGTTGGATAGTTGCAAACGGATAATTGGATTTATTGATTTATTTATTGCATTTGATGTGCACAAGTGAATGGTAATCATGATGACCTTATTATATCATTTTCTCTCTCTCCCACTAATTCTGTACCACTCTCCGGATTCTCTAAGTTTTGTGTTGTTGAAGTGTATGTCATTCAATTACCAAAAGTCATTTCCCTACTTTCATTGACTTGACAGCCATGATCCTAGCAGAAAAAGTCATTCTTCTTGCAAAGTAAACCATTATTTTTCCTGCTTTCTCTTTTGCATAATACGACCTCAAGTTCTGCCAAGAAATAGAGACAGGGAAAGCAAAGCTCGCATAATCAATCCTAATTTAATTTGCATGTTCCTTCCTTCCTGTTTACCCTAGGGAATGAATTTAGGTCATGAAGGAGATGACGATGAATGATAAAGTAAAAGTAGTTAAGTATCAAAGTAAATTTTTCTGGAGAAAATCTTCTCAGATAGAAAGTACTCAACCGCTGGTATTCCCCTCAAGTGTTTTCTTTCTTCCGATGCAAAAATTATTCATTAGGAAATTCCTTTCACTTGTGTTTGCGCAGTGGATTCTCAAATTGCAGAACTCATACAGAGTATCACTTTGATGAAGATGCAAAGCATATCAACTAGGCCATCGTGCATAATATACTAACATAAATGCCGCTCTAAACCGTTATTATGATTCCTCGTGACAGTTCGCATTTCAGTTTTCTGCAAACGGTTTACACTCCTTTCGCATGGAACATCCGCCATGTAATAATATACATCCGTTTGAAAGCAAATATGGTAGATAGCGTCACGCAGTACAGTGTGCAGCACAATTCATCGTCAGATGAATGATCAACTCCAATAACATTGCCTACGCTTTCACTATCATATTGGAGCGGGTTCCTTTTCTCCATTCTTATCATCATCTCATCTCCATTGCACTCGGCAAGAGAGAAAAATATTAAAAGAAAAGGGATAAAGTCATGCTTTCCTTTCATTTCATTACGTGCACAAAAAACGTATTTTCCAAGCGTGAGCGATCTTCACCCACATATTTTTAGTAATCCTTGCACTTCGTGAATCAAACAATTTCTCTTGGTTTTGTGTTATTCCGTAATACTAGTTTTCTGTAATGGAATGTTACTGTGACCTTCTTTGTGAGTATTTTCACTCTAAAATGGATAAAAGGCAGACTCGTATCACGCCGAGTATTGTTACAATTTATTGCTGACAAAGCGCACTGATATCTTTAATGCACACAACGTATTAACAGGTACATATTTCTTTTAAAAAGAACATCTGTCTGTATTTCTCTTTTTTGAACCATCCTATTTTTATTCCTTCTCACGAACTGCGAGGGTTTCCTGCAACAAAGGCCGGACTCGCAAGGGATGAGCCTGGGCTGGAACCATGTCGGGTCAAAGGATCACAGACCATGTAGCGCCGTAGCCCAGGGAAAGGGAGCTCCAAGAAAGAATACACGCAATGCACTGATGCCAATAAATTAATCTGGCCATTGCTTGGAGAGTCTTTTTTCTTTCTCGTTGCAGTGGTATACATGCAGGAAGTGGGTAAGTATGCTAGCATTGCTAACCCCTTCAAATAAATAATATAAGTAATAGTTAGTTAAAATAATATTATTATACACTGCAGCCTTAGAAAATTGATCTGTGATATTTAAAGCGAACGTTGGTGGTAACAATGAATGGCATTTACTCAAATGTAGCTGTTTGGTTTGTCTTTCTTATTAGCATTAACTAAAGCTCCCTTTTAGAGGAGTTCCTGCTTCCAGACATAGGTTGGCATCTGCTTGTGTTATAAGAATCTATTTATTTTGGATGACTAGTGATTTCATCGTGGGAAGAACTAGTTCGTCTTCCGTCTCTGTAAGGTACGACGTGGTCGAAATTGGATAACAAGTGGAGTTGAGCACGCATCGTATACTCCTCGGGATATTTAAACTAAGCGAGGACTTAAAATTGGTCTCTGTGCCTGTGACCACGTCTCTTGAGACATCAAAGCAGAGAATGAAGGAAATTGCGAAGCTGAAACTACAATTGGTATCAAGCCTTGTACTTAATGTGTAAGCAGTTTGTGTGGGAGACAGCAATTCAGTCCGAAGTATCACAAAGAAAATCGGTAAAAGCCTCCAAATGTTTACAATCTACTAAATAACGCAACTTCTGGTCCGTAAAGGAGTGGAACAGAGATACAAAAGCTTGCTCTTGCCGAAGTACTTCAAACAAGTTTGAGTACAAATGAAAAGGGCCAAAATCAGATAAATGTGAAAGGAATTCTCCAATTTTGCAAAAGACAGAGAGATGCCGTACAATAAATATGGCACGTGTTGGCCAGTCTCTATACCACAAGCGTAATGGATTGAACTGGATGCGCGCTTTGCTGAGCTAAGCAAAAATATTTTTGTATGCATAAAATAAAATCTGCATGAACAGAGACTGTGATTGTTGTATGAAGCAAGCATGTCCAAAGGATATTAGATTATCTCAATCTCGACTCACTACCTGCTCCCGTCTATCTCCTTTCACCATCTCTTCGGCTTTTAAAATCTCTGCATTATTATTACTGATACTGATGCTCCGTTATGCCAATGAAAATACATAGATGTAAAATACAATTTTGTGATTGTGCGTCATGCCCTTTTTCGCTTTTTTGGAGTAAAAAGAATTTTACTGTCAAAAGTAGAGGAATGGGTTGTATGTCGTGGTTTTAGTGTTTCGGCAACTAGGACCAACCAAGCACCAAGCTCCACTCTTTCAGATACCAACTATGCTATGTGCTTCACCGGCTTCTCCGAATGAGTTGGTTTGGCATGGCTAACTTGAATTTGGGATCACTTGCCAAAAATATTTTCCTCGATAGGGAGACAAGGGGAAAGATTTTGTGTTGTGAGCCGAAGGCTGACTGTCTGAGTTCCTCTACCGCAGCTCATTCATTCAACTGATATTACGCCTCTTTCGTAGTAAGCTGAGCCTTTCATTTGCAGAAAAAACTCAGTGAACCAGAAGAAGTGTAAGACTGTAAAGGAGCAAGCAACAACAAACGAGGACCCGGAATGAAAAAAAAAACATATCACATCCTTTTTCATATTCCGTATCAATTTGTAGCATCAGCAACAACACTTTTTTCGAGCAGAATTGAAACGGTTTGAACGGGGGAAATCATAAGGGGAATATGATATGTATCTATTTACATTGCTGTCCATACCGGAGAAACGGCACATTTAGATTGCGCACCCATTTCTCCCTCCACTGTGGGGATTAGTTATAGGATAAAAGTAAAAGATGAAGAGAGCATCACATTTTTTGAATGGTACGATCGTCGGAATGGCATCATGGTGCATGGTCTCTCTTCTGGAGACTCGGCAGCACTTAACTGCTCTGCCAGAGGAAAAGAGACAAGTGGATGGAATGGAGTCATAGTTTACTAGCAGCGATATTTGTCAGCTAGAAAAGCCCAATAAACTTGTTCATGCAATTCTTGTAAATTATGGAGAAAATCTAGTCTGGCTGACTCCAACCAGACGTTATGTAAAGAAAATTCTCCCTTTTTCTGTTTCTATTGCCGTTGCGACTACACTCTCACAATATTTAACCAAACCACTGCGTTAGAGTAGAGAGTTTGTGTTCACATCGAATGAATTTGTTGCTCCACACAGCCAATCTTCTGTTCAAGTCAACTGAAAAGTACCTCAGCATCTGGCGTTCATTCACAACTAAACTCTTGAGTACTCTTTGTATATTTTATTCTGTTCACAAAGTGGAGGAGTAGATTAAAAGTAAAACGATGGAATGGAGTAGAAAAGATGTGTGATTGTGATGCGAGATCAAGCAATGAATAGAGTTGTGCGTCAAGATAGGCAGCATTTCATTCACGACTTCACTGAACTTAGTCCTTCGTCATTATTTGGACCCATAAACTCGGAACCTGATCCAAATGTTGTTGTTAAACAAGAACTCTAAAAGCACATGCCATCTTCAGTGGAGAGAAAGACTGAAACTTTAGCTGAAGATGTAGATGCTCATATTTACATATTATCTAGAAGTGGGCGGGAAAGCCCAGTGCAACCATTCGCCTACTGTACTGTTGAATATTTAGAATATTTCTCTCATTTCTCCACATCTTAAATCTTATCATGGATTTGTGGAGAAGAATCAAGATAACTTTGTAACGCACAAAGCAAGCATCAATTTCTATAGCTGCACTTCCGTACACTCGTTTTCTCTGGACTCGGAACGGGCATACATATTCAATAATAATCATAATCATAATACTAATGTGCAATAAAATTTTAAACTATCCCTTGTATAGAGAATCAAACAAAATGTTAATTTTAAAGGTAAAGCTAAATGAATATAAATTCTAGCTCGTTTATCTCATTAATCGATCCTTACCTTTATATTGACTAAATCCTTTTTACGATAAGCGCTCAATATTTAATAAATGATATAACAATTCAATTTCAACTGAGAGAGATTCACGTGCCGATTTTATTTGTCAGTTGATACTTGATCTTACCGTCCAACATTAAAACATTACAAAGCTAAACACTCACATTGGTTTTGTCGACCTTTTCGATATTTAGTGAAATTTCTTTTATCAGCACGTTTTATATAAACGATGCTTTTACTTGCCAGGCTAATACAGATTTCTTTTCTGGTCGGCGCACGTGTTCTCCCAGTGTTTACACTGTATTACATTGTTATCCGGATGAAATCAAATTTGTATAATTTAGACTAACCTTTCCAATATGACTTATAGTTTCTACTTTCTACTTTTACTGCCGTGGCCGTGTCCTTTACGCGCACGAGTCCAGCTCTTCGCAGAGAATGAATAAAGCAAACTGTGCATATAAACTGACATTTTTATCGTGTGTTTACAGTCTGGCACGTCACATTACTGCATCCTTCTTTCGTATGAACTTTCAAAGTTCCTAAGCCGCATAGGCAATGCAATGCATAAAACATGCTTGTTGTTTGTACCTCAATTAAAAGGTTTTATTGCTGCAACAATCCAGAGAAGTGAGCATTAATATCTAAACATTTCTCTTATCCGAGTAATCCTAAACTACCAGAATTCTATTTCATGTCTTTATTTTCATTTATGGCATTGTGCGCGTACATTAAACGTCTTCTCAGTGTAGGAGGTTCAAAATATTACGTGTATACGACATATGATCTCTCTGAAAATGTATATCATTTCAGGTTGTGTTGTATTGAGCTGGGAAACAGGAAGCAATAAGAGATCTAACAAGTTAGTCAGAAAAGCCCAACTTCCTAAATAAAGATAGGTATGCAACTAATTTATGTCTCAAAGTAAGCCTCCATTGGAAAGAAGTGGGAGTGAGTATGACTTTGCAAATAAAAAAGACGGGAATAACAGGAATGAGGAAGATGGATCATCTCTTTCTGATCTTTCTTTTGAATTCTTCTTTCAGGCCTCTAGAAAGTTTCTCCTTGATGTTTTCAGTCATTTGAAGCAGAGACTTTAACTGGGGATCTATCATGTAGCACAGGCTACAAAAAGAGTAAGACTTTTCAAGTTTAGGATAATGCAAGAGAACTATGGCACACGTAACGCCGCTTCTTTCCTATTTTCCATTCTCGTCAGCTTATTCCCCTTTAGAGTGTTATAAAACAGATGTATATGAATACGTAGAAATAAAGTTGGAAAAAACTACACGGGGGTTTTGTGATACTTTTTTGCCAAATTTTTGTGTTTTCCAAGAGACATGAATCTTTAATGTTTACTGAAAAATACGAAGACGAACAGTGAAAAGTCCAGAGTTCATGCATATACATGCCTGAATTATTTGAATAATATATAAAGCAAAGGAGCGTTCTCTTCCTTTTATTTGCCTTCATCGTATTTTTTAGTGGAATCTCTAGTACACCTACATACTTTCCAATTTTTCTTCCACTACTTTTATTCTAACTTCTTGTCTCCTTGAATCGACGTCAATGTGACAATCGATCCATTTTGTCTGCATCCTGTTATCCTGAAAATTGAAAACTATAACAAAAAGGCCTGTAAAAAGTAAGAATGGGACGGGTGTCATACAACACTAGTCCGCTATTTACAGACCTTAATGATCACCTGTGTTATGTTACTCTGTTACAAGAAACTAAACCGAAAAAAGGGGATAGATCACAATTCTCTAAATGAATGTACAAAATTGAAGGGGTCACATTTCACGTATAACACACATACATTGTAATCCATTTCATTGACTGCATGGGGGTCGCGTTTGGTAATTTTATTCACTTGCACTAATCATGAGTTTTGTGTTTTCGACAATTTGAAACGCAGGAAGCATCTACTGCATTATAAATGACCTGTTAGCCTAAAATTTTAGAACATGACACCGACTCATTTTAAGTTTTTTGTAGTAGACTCTTTCCTTGATACTTATTCAAACGATGTATCATTTTCCAGAATGGTTCTTCATTCATCGGTAATTAAAATACCCAAACACTGGACACGTGTTTGTCAGCACAAACCAAAATAGTTATGGTTAGTCGATATCAATAATGTTGCGCACGTTTAGTAATCTTTGATGCCTTGAATTAAACCAGTCATT
>VYYJ01000320.1:0-69089 GCA_021029165.1 Cyphoderus albinus | reverse complement strand
ACATCACAGAGTAGAACCACTAAACCACATACAGCTGTTGTATATAAACACAAAGCTGCAATGTAGAAAAGTCCTACATCCTACATGGGACATGGGACATTTAGAAATATAGTTGCTAGATTCGATTGAATGAACATGGCTGAATAAGGTTATGCAATGATCCAACTAAACCAGGATCAGGATTGTATTTACGTAATAATTAAAATTCAGTCAATATTAAATAGAAAGCCGATTAAAAGTGCGGCTTCACCCAATCTTCTTTGGTTAAATTACAATCGAATCAGGAGCTTAATTATTACAGACGCTAACAACGACGGACAAAGAATTGACAAAAAGTGAAAGCGAGTGAAAAGGGGCGATTAAATAAAGAGCTGATGGTTTCATCTGCCACTTTTCACCAAATCATTAAAAACAAGTGACCAACATACTTGACTTGACAGTCCCACATTCTCGTCATTCGTGGAAGAAGTTTTTCAGGGTTTATTGATTTTCCCCCAATTTGCACAGCTTAAATTATCCGAAGGTTGAGAAAACGTTTGCCAACGTAGTCACTCAGAGATCGCAAATCGCAAGCGGGACGGCACAAAAGACGAGTATCTCCATAATCCGCGGCCAGAGTAAATAACTCAATTGGAAATAGTTGGAAACCATAATCTAGAACGGAAAAGCCAGGAGAAATGTGTGCGGCAACTCTCATTAATCCTTAATTATGTAATCCTTTAAGCGACAGCGGCAACGCTTCCATTTTGACTATTTTGAGGCTGTAGGTTTTGTAGCTTTAAAAGATATTTCTCGAAAATCTGCCTTTCTCCAATTTCGCTACATGATGAATTTATTTTTAAATTGTATTACCTATATACTTGCAATTAAATGAGATGAGAACTTGTTATTTTTGAAACGTAATAATGCTTAATTATAATTATTTATATTTTTCTTATGATGTTATATGCTCAGATTTCCCATTGTCCGCTTGTAACAAGACTATTTCGGCCGTACACACAAAACTAATTATAGACAAGAAACATTTTCTCGTAATGACAAAAGAGTTAAACAAATAAATTCCTGCGGGATGGTCATCAATAAGTTTTTCCAAACGTTCCGTCTTTATGACAGTGGCAGTTAAATGAAATTACAATACAAATAATTTTAAACGCATTCATTATTTATTTATTTATACAATACGTTATTTAATTGGAATTAAATGGAAAACGCCCACACTTACCGTTTTGGTGAAATGAATTGAAGGACACCTCTGAATACTTTTGGAAATTCCTTCAGTAGAATGATACACGTTGGAGGCAAAGTAGGTGATTAAAATTACCCTGAAGGAAAAACTTATCCATGACGTGTACAAATAGATGGATCTCTCCACTGTTTCATTGCGGCGGGGAGCGAGCCAATTAAATGTCTATGAAATGATAAAATAAGTAGATAGGTGTACTTAGTACTTATTACTCAAAGAGTAAATTCCGAAACGGAAAGTCTTGCATAATATTTTTTCAAAAAGCTTACGTCATAAGTCATAAAGAGAATGTTGTACCCGTAACACAGGATTATGAGAGGCGAGACGAAGTTACTCACTTCCTTTGTTAAATCAGACAGTTGAAGGACGCTGTCTCGTATTTGTTCCCAAATTCCAAGGTCAAAGGAAGGATTAATGTCTCCTGGATGATATCCCAGTGATGATGTACCCTTCAAGACTTCTTTACATTTCACATATTTCATTCAGTATAAGGCTCAAAGAACAATAACAGAGATGAAATGAAAACTGGAATTTTATTTTTATACCGTTATTAACAGCTTTGTCTATGCTTCGGTGCCTCCTGTTAATGAGAGAAGTCGCCTGAGGGGTTGTACCCTGTAAGTTCCTTTTAATAAACTGATTGATGCTACGAAACTGAACAGTAATGGCTTGACAAAGAATCATGACTAGAATATCGCTGCATGTAGACACGTGGGTTAACAACTTCCCAAGCACGATGAAAAACACTTTCACCGCTGAATGGCTTTCTTCTAACAGATATCCCATCTCCAAGTGGCCGCTGATAAGCTCGAGATAGTTTTCCAGAATGCTTTCTTTTTCTTTTGCTAAATTGCACAAAAATCAGCATGGATCTTTTCAATTTACAATACCTATTTCAATCAACTGCTTTCAAATAATTCAATGGTTGTACATAGACCTTGAAGCCATTGTATATCGAAAAATATATTTTCCACGAAGCTGAATCCAAGAACAAAAATAAGCAAGAGCAAACTGAAGGTAACAAAGGGATAATTAAAATCGTCTGGGGTAATCCCTTCCAAGCTTTTAAATGTTCTGATCAACTTTTGAACGAGATTAGGAAATTTAGGGGCCTTGTACAAATGGTAAAAGTACCTAAATGAAAGAAAGGTCAGTTTTAACCGAAAAAGTAATTATAATTAATTATAAGTTATAAATTAGAATTAATGAAAATATTATAGTCATTTATTACGAGAAAGATATGGAGGTCATAAATAAAGGAGTTACAAACTTTGACATTATGAAACTTAATGAATGACGGTGGATGTCAGAAAAATGTGTCAGAATGCCCCGAAATGTTAGACAAGTGAATATGAATGAATAAAAAGTTAGTAGACAAGAGAGTGCTGTTGGCCAAGTCAACCATCTAAAAGTTTAGTGAAACAAGGATAAAATTTTATACAGACTTTTGTATTGTGTGGTATTTATATTTGACCTGGACCTGAATGAAAAGGTCAGAGCCTTAAGTTGCCAGTAGTCTACAATGTTCGAGTAAGGAAACACTCCAAACACTCGACCAATGCCGAGAACTGGACAAAGTCCCTTCTGGAAATTTTGCCAGAAATGCGATTTGCGAATCATTTTCAGGAAGTAAAACAGTTGAAATCTGCTTAACTGCATGACGTATTGTATTGTAATGTGACACCTACATAAAATAAAATAAGCTTGAAAAGGTTCAACTTCCTTCTTTAATATTGCAAATTGAAAACATTAAAAGCATTTTAATGTAAAACTAAATATGTAATTAGCGACACCCACTCCCACGTCCCACATTCGGTTAAAAGCTGAATTTTGCACTTTATTTGATTGGAAAAGTTTACAATTTTAGTAGAAACTGTTATTCTATTTAGAACATCAAACTACAGCCAATTCGTACGTAAATTTGTTTTTACCATTTTAATACACATATTAATTGCGTCACATTAAATTCTGCAAATATTATGTTGGTCTTTTATGTAAATATTCATTTCATTTTGATATGGCTAATCAATAATAAACGTAAGCGACTTTTCACTTTGGAATTTGTACATTTTTTAAAAGCCAAAAATTTAAACATTTAAATATGGTAGATAAAAAACTTTCTTGTAATTGTCAACTGTCTCTTAAACAAGTTTTGTTTTTGTTGTACTCATGTCAAAACAATTAGCCATTTCCAGTGCACGATCGAATAATTGACATGCTTCAATTAACTATCAACAAAATAAATTATTCTGACTATGCGAATACTTTTCCCAAAAATGCTGACAATCTCATGCATTTTAATAGACAATTGGTAACAGCTTAATTATAATATAATTAAATTAGAACTGTTGCTCCTCTGCTTAATTACCTCTTCAAGATCACTCATTAAAAAAGTAAAGTGGTAATCAATTCGTGGAGACAGCAGAATTCGTTCCTTATAAAGTAATTCTATTCCACAAATTGAACAGTTGCGTTGTGGTGAGCATCAGACTCATATTTGTCATTCATTCATTCATTGCATGCTTTTTCCATTTCATACATTTCTCTCGAATGGATGTTGTGGTGCTGTAAGTTTTCACGATGTCAGCAAAACCAGGACTGGCGACAAAACCCTGCTTGTTAGACCTTGATTCAAAATCAAATAAATGAAATTCCAGGCTGACTCCTTCCTCTTTGGAACTGTTGTAGTTGTGTAGGTGTTGTGTCCATCAAAATCAAGCCTTTAATAAGAGTAAGAGCATAGCACACAAGCCACAATGATGAGGTCATTAAAATAGTGAAAGTCCATAAAAATGTGCTCTAAGCGTATTTGACGCTTGTAAATTGGTTTAACATAGAGATGTAGATCGCATTAAGCATATTAAATACTACAAATAAAGTAAAAGCTAAAATGCAGTTTTTCACTTTAATAGTCTCTGTCTCTCAGAATTGCACTAGTAATCATGAGTGTTAGGTTGTGTGTAATGATGACAAATTGACACACCGCTTGCAGTGCAATTTCAACTTCAGAACACACTTCCCTCCTGACTCTACTGATCTAGATAATGGGTGGATGGTATAGTATTAATTAAAAGAGGAAGCTGAAGGGAAAAGTGCATTCACTCAAACTCACTGTTACATGTGCTGTTGGGCTATTAAATACCATCAACCTTGCTGAGTCATGGTTTTTTAGTTTAATTGCTTGAAATTCTGTTCTCTCCCTTTTGTTACAATTACAAAACAATCCAACATAACTGCATGAACCAGCAATCGAAGAAAACGTGTGGGGGATATTAAATTAATTGCTCCCTACGATATGCCATAATAAAAGTGATTCATCATCATTAAGTAAACAATTTCATTTTCATGTCGTCTTCTTGGCTTTCGAACACTATTAAATTACAACACATCACTCACATCACATCAGATCATTACAAAATGCTCCAATTTCTTCGTCTGTAACGATTTTTCTTCTTTGTTGTCTCTATGAATGTTTTAATGGTTTTAATTTGTGAAATGCACACGCTACTCTTTCAGCTTCCTGGATTGGTTTTTAATCTGTCTTTTTCTTTAAACTTGAATGACGCACACAAGCAAGTTACTGCATAATAATAACAATAACAACAATGACAAAGTCATTCAAGTCAATATTGTCTAGAATTGGATGTAACGTAAACATATTAGTAAATTCCTTTGAAATCTGGAATGCCAATGTGCTCAAAATTCTGAAATTTGAGCTAAGCTTCATTTTTTATCAGATTTTGCGGAAAGCTCATATTTACTCGATCATGATTATGATAACAAAAGCCATGAAGCTTATTTTTGGTCTTGTATTGAGTTACATAGCGTTACAGGTAACAATACGCTTAACGTTATCTAAATTCTAAATGCATATCGTTACCAAATGGAATTTTGCTCCTGTTCAGCCGTTAAACTCGTCATATTACAAAATGTTCAGAGATTACGGCAAATCCAAAATTGGCGAGGATAGCTTGGTTTTATACACATGAATTGATAAAGATATTTTTTAAAGAAATGAATATGGTAACGATAAGGTAACGCTTTGAAAACGCTAGATGTGTATGAATGAGTAATCTGATGAATATGAAATGTGTCATTAATAATTAGGTTCGGCTTTAGTAATTGTAATTGTAAACTGCTACATTCACATTCATTCAGCTCCAATTTCCTTATTACCCCATTTTAATAAAGGTCTACCTTCCGGTCTAGGGTCTAGTATACTGAAGAGGTGTGGTTAAAGGGGATACCTGAAAAAGGTAATCGAGTCCTATTGAGAAATATTTTCCGGCATTATAATTAATGTAATAAGACGTTTTAGAAATCTGAATAACAATCTTTTGAAAGGGAGTTTCGAAAAACTACGCACTCACAACAAAAAAACAATGTTGTTTTTGTAGCAGCAGAGATCATTGATTATTCGGTTTGAGATTGTGATTTGATCATCGTGGAAGTTTCCTGTTTTTATACTATTAGCTATTTAATGAGATGAGTGTCCTTCGCCAAACATGCATTCATTCAAAAAGCAGGTTGTTTTTGTTTACATGTACATACGTCTATGTTTAATCAAAAATTTTATCTTTATCTCAAATTTTGTTTATAGAATGAACATGAATGACCTTGTTGAGTTGAGCTGTCAATCCAATAAAGCTACACACATACATACGAGTCGTGTAACACGACATAGAAAAGTGTGGGAGAAAAATCTCCTCGGTGGCAGTGGACGTTTCATTTCATTTGTGCGAGGCCGTACCGGAAAGTAGCAACAGCGAGCGGAAGTGAAAGCTCAATCACTGACATGGACCAAAAGACTTTATCTTCTGGATCCCACATCATCATCGCCAACTTCAGTAAAGTCAGAAAGAGGTAAGTAAATATTATTATTATCAAGTCTCATTTTCCCCGAATCTGATATATCCGAAGCTTTCGCTGTCCATTCTTCGATCTGTCTCATTCTCTCCAGGAAATTCATTTCATCTTTCTTCGTTTCTGTCCTCTGTCCAGGATTTGCTTTTTCTGCACAAAAATTTCATCATCTTGATGCCCTGACATTAACATTACATTTCAGTTAGCCAAAACCGTAATAGCAAAGGTCAGACAGAGTCAGTTTTTCTCTCAATTCTTGCTTTTCTGGCTTGTCTTGTACATCATTACCATCTCTAACTAACCAAAAAACTTATTAGGGAAAGTTATTTGGGTTCAGTGATTCCTTTTGCTTTTGCTAAAAGGAAATGTAATTGCAAAACAATTTTCTAACAATACCGTCGCCAACCAAAACTTTGCTGCAGTTATCGTTTTTTTGTCCTTAAATGTAATTGTCATGATCATTCACTTTTACAAGAATGCAGACAGGACAAAGCTGGTCTTACTTAGTTAGTTAGGGTTAAAAAATAATGGGATTGCTCCCATAATTAGTGAATGATGATTCTGAGATGCGGATGTGATGCTAAAGTAAATGTGTAACCGAGTCTGTCAGACGAATTAGTTTGAGAAAAGAAAAAGGAGGAAAAAGCTGACTCTATCCTTATTCCATGCACTCGCTGACCCCTGCTGAGGCAGTTCCGTCAGCATTCGTTAACTTACAATAAGTTGATAAGACCACGTCATGCCAAGTTTACTGGAAGGAAATAACAAAATTAGAGTTCAGCAGCTTAGTTAGAATAAAAAAAAGTTGTGAATGTGCAGCTGCTTTCTTTTTCCTGCCGTTTAGCTTGGTCGTTTAAAACGGTGACACTTGCACAAAGTTTGTCTAGCATCTGTCAAGCGAATGGTCGAAATAGTTTGCCCTTTACGATATTTGTCAAAATAAAAAATAAAAAACATTTCTATCAAGAAAGTGTTTGGCAAGGAACAATTAAAGGTGCCAAACTGCCAAATTCAATTCAATCGTCCAAGTACTTAAGTGTCTAGGGATAGAACTATGAAAGACTTCATAATTCATAAGTTTAAATTTATGTAAATAATGAAGTATGCATTTGTTCATTTCGCCTATGATGACTCATAAAAGCGCGTCACTTCTAGTTAGATAATGGCTACAATATCGCCCGACAGGATATCCGCCACCCCACCGAGTACTTATTAATGTCATCGCTGTTACCTTCGTACGCGGATACTTCATCTGCACTGGAAAGTCACTTTTGTTAAACAGGAACATTGAGAACGGAAGGAAATGTGGGGGTGTTTGACAAATTCAAACTGTAATGCACTCTTTAATATTTTAGTTTCGGTGTGGCATTTATTATTCTAATTTAGACAATTGATATGTACCTGCCTTCAGCTTTTGAAGTTTATTTTGTCTTTGTCCCCAACCTCAAAATTCAATGGGATTTCATTTAGAATGCTACAGCGTATTTAGTTACGTATTATATTTGGTCGTGCAAACAATTTATTAAATGTGAATTAACTGAATTTACATAAGGGTACATATTCATAAATGATGTAATCAACCCAATGAACCAATCCATCAAGCAATATTAAAAACAAAAACAAACTTGAAAATATCATGAAAATGTCATATTTATTAATATTCCATGCACCAATTAGTTTAGTTTACGTTGACTTACGGAAACTCCAACAGTCAGTCACAAACTTCCACTCCCACTTCCCTTTTCCATCTTGGATTCTGCTGTATTCCTTGACAACTTATGTATTTAAAATGGCTACTGGGTACAGTCCAATTTCTTTAATTGTTCATTACAACTTTTCAACGACGAACAACGCCGCTAATAAATCACGTCTTGGGGTGGTCCCCTGTTCCGCTTTGTATTTTTCGGGCAGTTTTTATATGAGCATTAAATTACTGGTAAATCATTAACACTGCGCTGGAGTCACTAAACATGACTTGGAATGCAACGATATGCGAAAAATGGATTACTTTGCTTAGCTTTGCTTTAACTACGTCTTGCCAAAATCCCAAGCTGCTATACTATTAAAATACATGTCATTGCCACAATGACAAATGAGACTGAAACGTTATAATTGCGAGTAGGTATGTACAATGTCATTAGCATAATAGGCGTGACTTTGACTGTCTGGACTGCCTATAAACCAGGGTAGTAAAAAAGCACCGACCTAGGAATTGTTTTTTCCGTTATTATGTTTGCAAAATTATTTTTCGGAGTAAGTTGCAAAAAAATATTTTTAATTATATGTGGAACCTGCCTAGACAAATAGAAATAACATGATATTATTATTGTAAAACAAAACCATTTTACAATGCGATGTGATGTGGTGTAGGTTCATTATTTTTTCTGCTTTGTTCCGTAACCGTGAAATTCAACAAAACAACATTAATTGTTGACATCTCCATTTTTGTTTGATTTTAAACTTCTAAATAATGACTCTGTTGAGCAATATGGCTTTTGGAAACAAAGCAAGAAAAATCAACAAAAGTTTTTCACTCGAGTGAACTCGAACTTTTTCCGTTTACCTTGAGTCGTCTCATCTCTTATCGATTACATACAGTTACAATACAATACAAATAATTTAACGAGGTATGTAAATTATTCAAATGTGCCAAAGGAAAGTCAATAATAGTATTGTTCATTTACTTCTGTGTGCACGAGTAGCTACTATACAGCAAGCAGCAAAAAGTTTCCAAAAACGTATTTGGAGTAGTTTATTAATTCTGAGTAAATTGAGACGGGTTGAGACAAAGCAAACTTTAAGTTTACCCCAATGTATGTATTTACATAAGGTATATAAAAATAAGCGAAAGTGAACCGATCGAGCGGAAAAGCAAAATTAAATAGTAGTGGCTTTTACCCTAAATTCCTGGAGAATCCGTGGAGTCGATCTCAAGTTCGAAAAATCATTACTTTCGATAGAGATTCTACCACCACCCCTATTTCCAGGGAACTTTTTTGAACAAGATTACCTACATACTTCAAGTTTGCAAAGTCATCTCCAATCTCCACCGCTTGCCCTTAGAATCGAAAAAAATCGGATTTTTCGCGTTGGAAATCTTTTCCCGGTTTTCTATTTCTGCTTTCGGTTTAGAGTAGGAGTTTGTTCACGGAGATGTGGTTCACTTCACTCAGAGAAATCCGGTAGATTTCTGGCAGGCACACATTGAATATGAATGTAAAATAAATAGCCGCGATTTGTAATCCAGTATGTAATAGTAAGTATTACTTTTGCTTGCGGTGGCGAGTCGTGAGTGGCTTCAATCAGCCAGAGTCAGAGTTTAGTTTGCACAAACACTTTACTCGACTCCTTCCTGGTTCACTCTGTATGTTTTTTCTTTCTTTCGAACAAGGAAAAATCAATCAGTTCAATACATCTCTGTAATTGTAATCGTAATCCTTTTGTGCTGTAGAGAGTAAATTCATCCTATACTAAGAAGAAAAATTTCCACCTACCTTTACCTACTTAAATAAGTTTAGTTTAGTGTGAAAAGTTAATGGTGAGTATTTATGAAATGACAATGGTGATCATGTTTGCCGTTAATATAACATGAGGCTTTAAGTTACTAGTATGTTCGTGTTAGTCAAGATTGGATTTTGTATTTGCCATGTACGACTACGTAAACGGCGTTAGTTTTGCCAGACAGAAGAAGAAAATGAAGGCGGATGCCTGGAACACATCTCAGTCTCCACTTTGACTCAGCTACAAACGCAGCTTTGCTACTTCAGAGAAAATCCTAAACGCAGTGATCATAAAGTAAGAGCTCGGGCACACTCAAATCCGTAGTGGTGAGCAGAGCTAGTTGAAACTGAGAGATGTAAAGTTGCAAAAAATATATCGCAAAAGCAGCCAGTCTGGCCTTAGCCTAAAGGAAAAAGTGGAAGATCATCCTCCTCTTTTAATAGTAATCACAGAAGACGCAATGTGATGTAGGTCATTTACTAAAGAGTTGAGTTAGGAAACTGCAGATTACGTGTAAATCTGACTTGTCTTATTAAAGTGTGTATAGCTAGAGTAAAGAGTAAAGAGTTACCTAAAACTTTAATAATAATTTGTGTCACTCTTGTCATTAATTAACTTCTAGAAATTGCATGTGTGCAGTTTTCTTCATGTGGTGTTTGCTCGTTCCTCCCTACCTTCTATATAATAACTTGTAATTTATTTGTGTTACGTTACAGTCATCGGAGTATTGCACACACACAAATAAACACGTTTCGTACCCATATAATATAATAAAGCAAATTTCTTTCCTTTTTTTGACGAAAAGGCGAAAAGTACCTAATCAACCACGAACCCAAAGTGAACACGTAACGGTGTCAAATCAACAACTTTTAAGATAAAATCTTCTTTGTGATGTAAGGGAGAAACGTCCACATGGACTAAATCAAACAATATGCATTTATAAAGCATTGCTTAAATGATTCTCACATCATTCATAAATTATTTTGTCAGATTTCAGCTACAGTGTTAAAACTAATAAAATATTAATTATTATTTGTACAACTCTGATTAGCAGCTTTATTTAAAATCAACTCTATTGTAAAGCACGAGCAGAAAAGCTCCAAAACTACATGATGATTTCAATTTACAGTGGTGATATTAATTTATTTAAGTGCTACGTTGTTAACTGACAAGGTAAATGCAATGTAAAAACGTGCAATGGTTTTTAACGCAGAAATCCTCTGTTCTTATGGAGAGTCAAGGTCAAACCTAAATCAGTGATAAGTCAAGCTCACAATAACATAAATCTTACCTGTCAGATATTTGGACCTAACAGTTCATAGTTAATATACAAACATTCAACATTATATTATTACACAAAAAATATTCAGATTGGTCAACTCGGTGTATGTACTAGTGGAAACTGAGACAGTTTTAGTTCTGAGATCTTCTGGAAGTGGAAAACGATATCTATGAAAAATAGATTTTTTCTCGCTGGAAGCGCAGCAATAGTAATGCAGTTTCTGCATGAATTACATCAAGTGACTACCGCGGGGCAATTGGAACAAATTGGAATAATAGTAACTGTGTCATCGTCATCCCAAACTGCCGATAAATGGGTCTCTCATTCTCATCTTGAACACATTCACGTCTTATCTTGGATTTAAAGGTAATCCTCTTTTGTCAGTCATAAAAAGATGGTGACGTACTTTGTCCAGTTTATTCGAATTGGATAGCATTTTTTTGCATGGGTTAGCTGAAAATCGTTTCGGCAGCTTGTCAGCACACATTTTAGAGTTACCGTTACTCTTCATGATTCATGATTCACGATCAAGCAAGCGAGGCGAAGCAATGCAACGGCTGGACTGCAAATAACAAGGGCAATAAGAGACAATCCTTAAAGGACGGCTTCCGCGGGTGTCAATGTCGAATTCTGCTCCGGAATTAAATTTCTGAGAAGATTTTTATTCCATAATGTGCAAAGTTTTGACTTGGCTGGTTTAGTCAACTTTTTATTGGCTTTACTTTCCTTTTAGAAGATTGCAGAAACGTTGCAGCTGGAAAAATGGAACTTAGGCGATTATCGCAGTAGTTCAAACTAAACAAGTTTCCATTCGGGGAAATCGAGGTTTTTAAAATATCTATGATATGAAGATAAGGCAATGGTGGCATATTGTAATAATCTTGGAGTGAGATTCGAGCCGATTTACCTACAATAAAGACATTTTGCCTGGTTCCTTTGATGGGTACTTTAAATTCGGAGATGAGAGAAATCAAGTCTCAAGTGATGTGCAACATTCAAATTCATTGTGCATATTCAATGTAGCCTTCCCATGTGCCACTGGCTTCACATCGCATCGTATTTAGCCTGGCCTGGTGTCTGCTTACTGCATACTTGAATATTTCCACAATGCTGGTATTTGTATGCATGCATGCATTATCTTTGTTATAATCTTGCCATCGCTCGAAACCGAACGAACATATGAAATTTTATTATCACTCGTATTTCATCTTATCTTACAAAAATTCGTTACCACTTTGCGAGATGGGGAATTCTTTCGGTTTTTAGTGGCTGCGCTCCGGGTCTGGAAGACTGACTGAACGACTCCCATTTTTTGATGTTTCGCATCAATGACTCCATTATATTCATTCATAATGTAATGTAATGTAGTATTCATTTTTAACTACTACTTTCATTTCACACAACTCCGCAATTTCCAATTCTAAAGTCTTGTCTTTCTTTGCTTACCATATTTAATGACGATCCGACGATCGCACGTTTTTACCTCAATAAACATAAAACCGAACTCACTTAACTTCAAAATGCTTTCTTGTCCCGACTCCCGATGTAAAATGGTGGTATCATGTTTATGACATGGTGGTATTTTAGGTGTGCCAAAAAACAATTTTCAGCTCAGCTACATTTTACTACGCTGTCATTCGCATCGAAGAAACTAAATACCAAAAACCTCTTTGGTGGTTTATCACTCTGTGGCGCTACCACCGTCAAATTCCTTCCTCCCACTTTCTTTGTCTTTCGAGGATTGAAATCTAATGTGACACACACACGTAACATCATGATGTATTTATCTGATTTAGACATTCCAGAATATAAAAAATTCCTTTGGAAAAAAGTAGTTTATGTTACGAAAGATATCGCCGGTCTTTCGGTTATTAAAAGTTATGACTGCATGGCTCTGGCTCTCGGTATCGGTGTGGCTGTGGTTGAGATGTGGTGGTAGAAGCAAGGAAAATCATGAAAAATCGAAAGTTTGCTTTGACAAGACGATTTTCAGACTGTAGAAGCTTCGTAGTTTCCCAGAAGAGTCGTAAATAAAAGAAAAAGACATTCTGCTGCTACTGCTACAGATAAAGATGGAGTTGCATCTAGTTTCTTTTCGTCTTCTTCCTTTAATTCTTTCTCATTCATAGGTAATTATGTCTGTCAGTCTGTCCACAAAACGTATTTTTTGACTGCATCATCATCGTCATTGTCATCAAAGTTATTAAAGTTGTCACACCTCGAATTCAATTCAATAAAATAGAGTTTCATTTCCTTTCCCCAATTGCCACTTTCAACTTCAGACAGAAAAATGTCAAAAAGAAAGAAAGTGATGAAATAATGAATGAGGTCTTAGTATAAAGACCTTGTAGTTTTATTTCCTTTCCCCAATTGCCACTTTCAACTTCAGACAGAAAAATGTCAAAAAGAAAGAAAGTGATGAAATAATGAATGAGGTCTTAGTATAAAGACCTTGAAGCTGCCACTTTTACACGAACACAAAAAAATCTTTGAATTCGGATCTTTGAAAGTTGTAAATGCATCTTACATAAACGATAAAGTACATAAAGCGAAGGTCGCGTTTTCCTTGGAGTTGAGTAAAATGGACCTCTTCATTCGGAAGGTATATCAAAATATCATCGTTAGCATTAACATTCTTTGTGAATTCCATAGTTTATAGTTTTATATTCCATAGTTTTAATTCCATATGAGTCCGAGTTCTAACTTAAACAACTATTCAAGTGGCTCCTAGAAAAGTTTGTTTCGTCTTGTAAAATGTAAATATCTGCTTAAGTATACAAATAGAGATTTGAGTTGAAAAATAAGAAAACATTTACAACAAGAGCATCATAGCACAGCGATGCTTTGTAAAAGATGATAATGACATTGTAAGTAATTTGTAAAGAACGCACTACTCTACAACTCGGATTTCCTCAGAATCCGACTGCCTTACTTTTCAATGTTTTTAAAAACAGCCCAAGAGAAACACAGGAAACGTCTACGTAAGTGAAGTACTATTGTATTCTAGTTTGAATTTCAGTTGAGTTTTAGTTGGTAAAAGTAGAATAATGTACAATACAATGTACAACTAAACCCAGAACAACTTTCTCCACATTTCTGACTTCGCAAAAAAAACAGCCACAGTCTAACACAGACATCATAACCACCATTACCAGCACCGAGACAGAAAAGTTTTATTTTTATGTTTCATCAAAATACCATTTGCACATAAAATCTCCCACACTAACATAACAACTCACTCATTCATAGTGCTAAATATTACATGGACTACGTACCACTATTATTTTTATCTTGCTCCACCGCTCCATTCTTCATTTCATTCTTCGTTGTGCATTAAGCAAAACACTTTCACAAAATGAACTTGGATGGTCCTATTCATCATAAATGAGCTTTGAATGGAAGTGCGCCCATTTTTGTCTTTCTTTCTACAATTCCTGTTTTCATTTTATTCACGTTTCTTCAAGTGAAAGTTACACATTTATCATTTAATCGCACATTACGGGACTGAGTAGGATGGAGATGACGGAATGGAGGGTGTCCAGAATCTAGTGTGTGTAGTATAGTGATGTAAGAGCATTTTAGATAATTATCTGGAAGCTGTGGTAGCGGTGGTTGTGGTGTGATGCGGTAAATATAGTTTAATCTTTTGCCTGCCTGCTGCGAACATAACGACTTGAGTTGGTTCTTAAATTTGTATGGTTTTTATGAAGGTTGGCCCAATGTCAGTCAATTTTGGGCTCTTTTTAATTTTCTCTTTTAAAAAGTGAATAAAAAATGAACATGAACATGAAAGTTTTCCATTCCAGTGGTTATAGCAGTAGACTCAATAAACCCGCTGGATATGTCTGACTGTTATCCACTTTCGTGACATTTTATTTGAAAAGTTTGTCCAGGTATCAACATACAAAATGAATATGTAATCGTTTGCCACATAACTTTTTCTTGTCATTATCACCATCCAACAGACACTTTACATGTCAACTCCTTCAAAACCGACCTAAATAACTCGAACAAATTGCTGGAATGGGAAAAGGGCACAAACATTTTAAATATGGACATTAATCTTTCAGCGTTTATTTGCATATTGCTGTATTAGGTCTGTGGTTAATTTAGTGGATGCGATGTGATGTGAGTACAAAAGTAAAGGTGAAAACTCTGCACATTGCGAGACGTGACGTAAAATGAGGAATGTACATGTGTCAAACTGTCTAATTATTAGTTTCGACTTGCTTAACTAGTACCAACTTGCGACTTCCTTTCTGTTACACTTCAAATTACACCAGTGTGAGAAATCCACCTACGGCTGTAATTTGTTTGCTGCTGACTAAATTACATTTGCAGTTACCTGCTTACCACACAGACGAGTTTCTAATCTGACACATACATCTCACAATCAGACATGATTTGCATTTGAATAGGGAGAGTTTATATAATGAATTAATGGTTTTTTGTAGCTCACTTGAAATTATCTATAAAAAATTTATGTTAAACAGTAACAGTGACCGTGTCAAAAAAACGGAAATGTACCGGCCTCGTGGGCGACTCGTTGCCTGGTTCTGGCTCATCAATCATTGTCTAACACTAAAAATAATAACTGTCAGATCGAGTTGTCGAAAGGTTTCTTCATGTTATGATATCAGATCGCTGTTAAATTAAATAAAAATCGAGACCGACTGGATTCAAAATCAACAAACAAAAGTTGAAACTCGGTGTGATAAAATAAAAAAGTCGGGTCGTCGGAGTGAAAATGAAAAGTTAAAAGAGTCGACACGTTTTCTTTATTTGTTTTTGTTTACCAATTGACGTTTATTCTCAAGAGATTATTCATTACTGGGTTGATCCAAAAATAGCTTATTTTATGTGTTTCAGTTTCCCTATAATCCGTTACATTTCTAAGCTTGTAGAGTACTGTACGACGCTGCTTCTTTCTTTGAGAAATTTTGGCTTCTTGAGTTTTTCCATAATTGCATGCAAATTGGAGTAGGTATGTATTCCAAGACATTTTAAGAGATGCTAGCAAGCAGATGACGTATGCGCTATTACCATTACGAATGACTTCAATTTTTTATCGCAGCAATTGCTCGCAAATGGCGGGCTCACTTTTCCTTCTTCAGCTTACTTAGGTACTTGTATCTTAAGTTGTAGGTATAAATCACGCAGATTTTTTCCAATTACCTGCTTTAACTTTTGCATGCCTGAATGCAAGTACGAGAAAAAAACAGACACAATTTTCTCAAATAACCAGCAAAATCCAGCAGACGCTCTGAATTTTGTTTACACAAGGAGGCTCGTAAATTTCCCCAGGTGATGATGGGATTCGGGTCGTAAGGAGCAGCCGGTTTTTCTTTTCTCCGTGAACTTGCAATGGTAAAAATGTTGGAATTAGGTAGATTCTCTTAAATTGCGAGTAGTCAAAGATGTAGGAGGTGCACTGGCACGAGTAGAGATTCCACAAGGATTTTGTTATGTGCTCACTTGAACCTACAAAAAATAGTTTAAAATATAGTTTAAAATAATAATTTTTTCATTGCCATTTTTGAAGTTTGTATTTTTAAATAGAAAATTAAAATAAACTAAAGTCGTTTAAGAATCCTTTCTAAAGGTGAACTCGACTAGGTCTGACAGAAATGTCTGGTTTCTATTTCATTTTTTTTTTGAATTTCCTCCCTTTCACCGGAAAAGTTTTGCTTTGCTGGAAAAAAGTGTGCCATAAATAATGAAACGTAGCGGGTAATAATACGACAGTGACACATGACATTAAAGCTGATAATATATTAATATTATGCAAGGTAATATATAAAGCATCGTTATTTTATTGTAGCTGCGAATTCAATAGAATTTATTAAGAAAAGGGTCGCCCTTGAAATTCTTGGAAGAAAGTAATTCGACTTGACTATTATGACTCAGACTGACTGGCTGGCTGGATTCAAATTCAATTAATATTGAATAAGAGATTCGTGAATTTTGTGTCACTGCATGCAAGCAAAAATGTGACTTTTCAATTTATGTCCTGTCATGCGTTTCTCTCGAGTGTTATAAGTCCTAATCCTATCAGACTATCAGACTGATTATTATTGATTATTAAAGTTAAATAAGAGCAAGATCAAATTTTGTTGGAGGTTTATCACTTATTTAAATCATAATTGAATTTATTTGAGTGTACAGCTTTTAGATTCTATAGAAAGTTAGTTGTGTTGGGGGCTCATTTTAAATTCAGTGGATTTTTACTGACGCCAATGGATTTTCAGAAAATCTAGCATATAACATCTTTCGATTTCAATGTTATCGAACAATTATCTTGCTTTGATTGACCAAGCCATAAAAAACTACTGATGTTTTATTCATCACACCATTGTTTTTGATGGGTGCAGAAAGAAAGGACCTTCTGCTTCTCCTTATTCATTTCCATTTCCTTTTATTTGCATATTAACTTGAAAAACATCTTAAAACAAATAAGTGAGTACAACAACCTTCTTAACGCAAAAAAATGTACAACTTAGAAGTAGGATGAGGAGGTGGAGGTATTTGATATCATCTTAGGCTTTTCGCAGCTTATCTAATAAAGAATTATGGAGAATAAAGGAGAATGATGCAGAATCTCATTTACCACAGCAAAGAGACGGTTTATCTCCTCCTACGTCGATTACAGTTAACACGGGCGGGCTGCCCTGTAAGGTTCATATTGGGACCATGATCCACACCGCACACCAAGCATACGTCTCGTGCCACTGGTACTGGATTAGGTTCTGGGGCTGCTGGAGCTGCTGGGGCTGCCACAGGTTCGATTTCTTTACGATCTGGAGGTGGCTTATCCGGTTTCGGTCCCTACAAACAAATGTCATGCAAATTCCAAATAAATACAATGGAAATTTGAAATCATTTTGATTATTATTAAAAATACGTATTAAATCATGAGCCCAACTTACATTTATGTAGTTCCAACAAGCTTCACACGAATTAATACTAAACACAAGGAGCGAAGAGAAGAAAACCCAAATCCAGAACAGGGTCTTGAGTTTCGTGAGGCACAACCATTTCGCAATTCCATCAAGGCAAATCAGCATGAGCAGCACGAGCGAGAATGAAACCACCGCGTAACGTGCTAGGGAAGCTCCTTTTGGGAACAACATCTCCCTAATATCCATCGTATTTTTTCACTTCGGGTCGATTTTCTCCTAAACGGTTGGTTTTCGCCAAAAACTTAAAGCAGATTCTTACTCAGCTCGTCAAGAGCTTCAAAATGACATATCACACGTCACTTTAGCTCGATGGGACATTTGCTAGAAATAAGCCGCCATTGTTTCAGAGAAACTCGAATATCATTATTTTCATTATATCTGCCCCCAGAATTTTGCTTAGTGCTCCACCTATTAAATGACCGTCACTGTTTCTTTAGTGATTAATTCTCCTTGCACTGTACTTAAAAGAGGATGGGTTTTTTACTGATAAGAAGTTTACTAAATAAGGATGGAATTTATCACTGGAAACACTTTTCTCCGTTTTCTTGAAAATGTGTTCCGATCCAAGTCTGCATCCTCGCTAATTATAATAATAAGCGAGCGAGCGATGCCCTTAAGCTGTTTATTCCGATGCTTTTCACTTTATTTCAAGGAGAAAACTTCGTGATTTTCTCCTTGAAATTCGTGAATTTTGTGTCACTGCATGAAAGCAAAAATGTGACTTTTCATTTTATGTCCTGTCATCAGGGGTAGAAGACAAGCCGATTTTCAATAGAATCGGTGGAGAGGTTAAGAAAATCAGCAATCTTAACATAAGCAGGATAGGACTGCTGCTTTATCCTACACATGTTAAATTAACATTACGAAACTCCTATTCTTAACCTGCTCACCGTCTCTATACAAAATCGGTTTGTCTTCTACCCCTGCCTGTCATGCGTTTCCCTCGAGTGTCATAAGTCCTAATCCTATCAGACTATCAGACTGATTATTATTGATTATTAAAGTTAAATAAGAGCAAGATCAAATCTTGTTGGAGGTTTATCGCTTATTTAAATCATAATTGAATTTATTTGAGTGTACAGCTTTTAGATTCTATAGAAAGTTAGTTGTGTTGGGGGCTCATTTTAAATTCAGTGGATTTTTACTGACGCCAAAGGATTTTCAGAAAATCTAGCATATAACATCTTTCGATTTCAATGTTATCTAACAATTATCCTGCTTTGATTGACCAAACCATAACAAATAATTGGAGCGGAATAATGCAAATAATGGACTGGCGTGAACGTAGAAAATTCCCGGCAAACCTTGGCTCATTAAATCTGCGCATTCACTTGGGGATAAGACGTAAGATGTGACGCTGCGCTCTCCGCCCTCAACTTCCTCGAATTGAAAGCAATTTTCACTTTATGAATATAATGAGACATGTAGGATTCATTCACAAGCTCTGAAGCTGCCAAAAATAGCTAAAAAACTACTGATGTTTTATTCATCCGCCTTTGTTTTTGATGGGTGCAGAAAGCTTAAAAGGACCTTCTGCTTCTCCTTATTCATTTCCATTTCCTTTTATTTGCATATTAACTTGAAAAACATCCTAAAACAAATAAGTGAGTACAATAACCTTCTTAACGCAAAAAAAATGTACAACTTAGAAGTAGGATGAGGATGAGGTGGAGGTACTTGATATCATCTTAGCCTTTTCACAGCTTATCTAATAAAGAATTAATATCATCCCACACAAGAAAAAATCTCATAAAATGTAAGCTATTTTAAACCGAATTGCCCAAGGTGAGGTCTGGGCACACTACTGCGTCACTTTTTCAAAATGAAATTATTATAATTCTAGTGAATTACAAATAAGATTTTATACCATGTAAATGCACGGTGAAATCGGGAAAATAAAAATCCAATTGTAAAACATTTGGAAGCAAATTGAATTGTTCCAAACTGGGCTTTTCGTAATTTCCAGGCTTACTCACTTTCCACACTGAAATTTAAGTGGCAGCTCCCACTGTCCCACTCATTTCATTACATTTCCACTTAAAATACCCAGCAGCTTTACATTGCCGTAGGCGGTGGTACCAAAAAATCAAGTGAATGTTACCACCGTAAGTAATTGTCAACATTTTTATGTATGTAGTGTAGTGAGCATTAATTTTAATTTAATAGACATTCAGTATCTGTCTGCCCTGACACTGACAGTAATCAAAACGGTAAGATGTCGACAATGAGGAAGGTCGTGTGATGTAGTGAGTTACATTTTTGTTACACAGTGACAGCTAAAATGACGAGAAAGAAATTCTCATTACTTCACATCAAAGCTCGAGAAAGTTTTCAAACGCCAAAGTTGAGTGATATCTGAAATATTTCACCATTTTTCAATTTGCACAAGGTAAAACGTAATAAAAATTGACAAAAAGACTTTGATTGACTTTCCAGTAAATAAAATTTGTTGACTCGGCTGAATCTAATGTAGGTAGGTTAGTGTTAGCGTAGGTAAGTTTTTTCCGAATTGAAGTAAAATGTATGATTTGAAAGTTTTTGAGTGACACAAATCACAATAATATATGGTGAAAATTACATTGATTCATCACCACCAGCAAATAAAAATGGAAATGAACTTCTGTACAGTGAAGTCGAAGTCATTGTGTGATTTGATGTGATGTAAATTATGGAAACTGAAATGTTACGAAATGATTCATCCTTCACCTTAAAACTTTTTTATTAGGTTTTATCAATTCGAGGAAAAAAGTTTCTAAAAAATCAGAGGATTGAAATCTCTTTTAATGTAAGCTCGAGCTCGGTCTAAGCAGAGCAGCGATGGACAGGTGACTGTCAACCAGGGGTTTATTTACATATCATCACTTACATAATTAATCCTCAATTGCTTCTATAGACATTTGTCTGGAATCTGGATTTGGATGTGGGATTTGTCTGAATAATTGCGCATTTGTTTGTCTTAAGTCGGGTTGACGAGTACAGTATTTAAGGTCACCAGGTACGATCGAATCTTAGCTTAGAATCTTAGTTCGAGTTGAATCGTGTTGTATTACCAAAGGTATGTTGAGGTTGTTTATTTAATATTCTCAATTCAATTCGTTGATGTAATGCTACATGAGAAACTGAAAGTTGACCCTCCTTCAGCTACTGAAGAGTTGTGAATTTCAAACTCCAACATAAGAATGTTAGTACTTTAGAGAATTGTTTTTATTTGTTATATGCAAAAAGACGCTCTCAGCTTTATCCTCTTTCTCCATTCTCAGGAAAAACGGCGAGCGAGGTTCATTCATTTGTCCTTTTCTCGGAACGCTTTCTGCGTAACTGACACTACTGCGCTGTCGTAAAGACCCCATCCAAGCATTTGTCACCATAATGGTAAATAGCTTGTCATAAAATTGTCTTCCCCACCATTAATATACTCAATTATAATGCATCAGTCATTTAAGTGGCCGACTGGCACTTTTCTTGGAATAAAAATAATAAAGAAAAGATCAAAAGTGTTTTTTTTTTCCTGTTCTTTGTTGTAATTTGTCCAACCACGGGGTTTTTCGTTGAGTCACACTCACACACTTCAAAAGCATCTTCACAGGGTACAATCATGCACCAGATGGTGACCACTTAAAATCGCTCTAGTCATGATCTTATACTTTCTACATCAAACATGATCAGTTTGCCCCTAGAAGATTTCCACACTCTTGGAAACCAAGTGACTTGTGGTGTTTAACATGACCTTTAAAAAACTATCCAGGGCCATTACTGCCATCTCTGTAAAAAATGGCTGGTAAAATTTCTTGTTGCTGGGTTAGACACATTTCATCGGATTAAATTAATTTCCTCTTCATTTAGAAAGAAATCTTAGAAATTAGAAAATGAGTAGAGTCAGAGTCATTGTTTTCTTGTTTAACATCAAGTAAGTACCTACCACTTCACGAGGATAATCCCAAGGAGTCAGGCACGTACCAATGTACAACACTTACACAACGTGCAACTAAAATATTAGCAGCTTCGAGATTCTCCTGGGTAAACACGACCAGGCAAGAGATTGGCTAGCTAAGTAAAAGTTCAAGCACGTGTGGCGAAAATGATTATTATTGTCGTCTCGAGCATTTTCGTTGGTGTAATTAATACGAAGTGTAGTCATGCAATGAAATGAAATGTTTGTAAGCAAAGGCTTCTAACTTGTTTGTATTTGTACGGAGCAACAATTGTAAGAAAAAAAGGAACAGAACATAACAAAACACATGTGTATGTCTACGTTTTTATAGTTTATAGGCTCGTAAAAATGGAGACCCGTTAACACTTTTTCAATTTCCCTAAAAACCTCAAAATCCTGCCTATAACATGATATGGCACTGGTCTTGTCTTGATAATTGGTAAAAACGCAGACAGACATGAGATGAGAAGAAAATGAATTGTTTTTTCCTTCCGTTCTCTTTCCTGCTTGCTACTACTACATAAGACTAGAGAGCAGAGTATAATAAATAAATAAACGATATTAACGTAAGTGGCATCTGGTCTGTACTTAGGATTCAAAATATTTGCAATTGCAATCCATTATTGTTCTATGCTGTCTACATGGAAGATGCAATTTATATTCATTCTACTGTGAAAGGAAATGGCAACTTTTACCGTTCTTCGGAGAGTTGAAGTAAGTAAATAAAGAAAATGGTTACTAAAAGGAAAATGCTTCTCCATTTAAATATCGCGAGTAGCCGTGTGCTGTTCAAGACATGGTTTTCAACTTTTATGCTTTTCGCCATCATAGTCATGTCATAGTGCTGCTGCGACCGCGAAACTAAATGAGCTAATAATGTTGGGAAAATGTGCAATTTGGAGCGTAGGGTTTGTCTCGGCTTGTCCTAGCTATTCGCGATTTATAGTCATTTGCTGATATTTTACATCCCATTTTCCCCTAAACAAATCTCTGCCTGGGCAAACCTAATGCATAATAATGACTCCGAGTCTCAAGTCTTTTAATACTACTCGTAAATACATTACTGAATATTTTTCCAACTTTTCTCGTCTTTTCCACAACTATTTTCAATTTTGTGGGCTGGTACGTTTGTAAGGAAAACAGAAAGTGGAAGAGCTTTAAGAGTAATGAAGAAGGAAGGAAGGAAGATGCGTGTGTGCATAAATACCAAAAAGTAAGAATTTTTTTACAAGGAACTACACTAAAAAAGTGTGTCATGTCATCGTACTGTAGTAAAGTAAGCACTGTATTGCTATAATAAGGATAAGATAATGTTCCTCTAATTTCTTTTAAATAATAGCTTTTTTATCTGACAAGGTTAGGGAAATCGTAAAATTGTTAGCGTAAAAGCCCTGTGAAAGAAACGACGACCAAATCATAGGTTGCAAAAATTTTCGTCATTGTAAAGACGAAAAGGTATCAGTGAGTGACCCAGAATTGGTGGTCATGTTTTGATGTTGTTTTAATGGTGGAAAATTCTATATAGAAAATGTAAGAGTTTTCTTGGAGTAAGGCAGTTAAGACAATTTCCATGCATTAAGTGAAATTGAATGTTTATTGTTATTGTTATTGAGTTTGGAGTTCGAGATGGAACAATTATTGCTTCTCAAAGGCAATTGATTAAAATGGCCCATGTAAAATTAAATCAATCCATAGACTTTTGGAGAAACGAAATCGAAAAGTGGACAATTAAAATTTTATTTCGAATTTGATAGTGTAGTGTAGGTAAATCCTAAATTAGGTCTTGCATGAAGCTAGAGTGGTTTTTCAAGCATTTTCAGACATTCTCTACAAAACACAGCGAAACGAAGTGAAATGAAACGGAATACTGATGAATGTTATTAATGTATGTACATACAATCTAAATGTGGAGTGGAAATGGTTGACTTCAGCCTCCAGCTTCATTTCTCAGGCTTTCCCAGAACGCCGTTTTATTCTGACTCTGCTTTTGCAACTTTCATCATTTCTCTTTCTTTGTGTCTGCATGTACACACCACAAATACAGAAACACAACGTGCTTCTGAGACAGAATGTAAATTTCCTGTCACAGGAATACTTAACAATCTATCTTAAAAAGCAGAGATCTTCAAGTAAGAGCAAAAGTGGGTCCATATTTGCACACAACACAGGAAGCTGGTTTTTGTACAGTGAAGCAGAGATGTTTTGTAACAAACAAGCTAAAGCCATGATATGGTATAGTTGGTTCTGTTTAAACGAAGCAACCAATGCCATGCCACAAACAACCGGATCGTAGGGGTGTAATCATAATCATAGTAAAGGATGATGAAACCGCCCATTGAGACTAATTTTCTCTCGTCTATGCTACTTTTTTTATCTCAAGGCTAAAAAATAGCGATGGGTAAAATTAACAGCTTTTTGTGCTAGCTTTCTACTTGCTTACATTAAACTTCTTTCGAGATGGAGTGAGAGAGTGAGAGCGCGGGGCGGCGACACGATAATGGGGATAATTTGATAAAAGTGTCAGGCACCATGAGCATCTACCACATACTAAAATGAGACTGGGTAATCATTCATTATTTGTTACAATTATTTACAGTCATATTCACCGCGTGTGATAATAATCTGGCGTTATTTGCAAGATGGATATGATTTTTAAGTGGAACTCTCTAGCTTAAGTGAAAGTGTGGGTGGGTAAACTAATTGAATAGCTTAATAAAGTAAAAGTGGAGTTTAACGATAGAAAGGACGGACGTTTTCTAAGTTCCATTCACTCTTTCCTAATTTTCTGCTGGAGGAGGATAAAGTTGAATGAAGTTGAGTTGTTAAGTTGGATTGGGTTGAGGCAGTGAAATGAATAGCGTAGGCTCTGGGACAAACAGGACTAAGGGCTTGTATCTGATCTGGCTGATTTGAATGGTTTTATACTGACAGAGTGAAAGCTAAAAATAAAAGAATGGATTATTGTATAAAATGAAATGAAAGGAGCTTCAAAACTTCATAATAATGCGTAATAATAATAGATTAGTTTTATGTAAAAGTTAAATTAAGAGCTCTTCACTCCACAATCCCTTTATAAATAAATAAAAGCCCAACGAGAAAACTAATAACTGCGATGTGAAGCGAAGTTGAAAGGGCTTTGGGTTTATTTACCAAACTAACGTTCATATCGATATGTAGGCAATTTACCTGGTTGTATAGAATTTTTTTTATTATGCAGAGGTTGAAGTGGAAATGGGTGGGATTTGCTTAGTCATAATTCATCATGTATCAACCTACATTTTCATTATGACTTTGACTTGGATTATTTTCAAAATCCAAGTCGAGTCAGGCACAAGGCACATGATAAAATGAAACTTGTGGAGGAAATCCTTTGAGATGTGATTTTTAATTTTTATGTCAGAAACAAGTAGTAACTAATTCTGAGCACTATTAGAAATACAAAAGAAACAAGAAAATATTCAAAAGACGTAAATACTATTGAGATCGAAATTATCTTTGACTTTTCTTTTTCCTTCTTTAAACAAATCAGAGTCAGAAAGAAGAGAAGTTTTGGGATCGTCCTCAAGGATTTGGGAGAAAGTGTGCAAATAAAACTCATTCGCAACGTGATTACTTCTGTGCGACTTTGTCGTTTCATGGGAATTTCTACAGATGTAGTTTTTTCTATCACAGACTCTTAAATCTGTCCTCATCCACAGCAGTTAGTTAGATAGGGAATGTTGGAGAAAAGGAGAAAATTTTAAATTAGGCTTTGTTCAATTTAAGATTTCTCAAAGATTTTCACTCTGTCATTTCATTACGGAATGGAAACCTACCAACACACATCTGTCAATTGCTGCTTATGTAAAGCCAAATTACCTTCGCCGTTTTATTCCAAAGCTTGCATTAGGTAATAAGCTCGCTTTAAAAGGGTTTGCATATAAATTGAAGCGTAACTTTCTTTGGCGACGTTGACTTTGACTTTCTCCGTGCTTGGAACGGTGACAGTAACGATTATGGGCTTGGTAATGATGACACGATTTTTCCGAGAAGTGTCTCATCGTGTTTTTTAACAATTTCCTATTTTTCTCATCGTTCCTCTCACTCAACCCGACTCGACTCGATCCGCTTCGCCCCATTTATTTTTTCAAGGGCAATCCAAATAAAACGGTAATTTTATTGTATTGTATTGTATCATATCCTCATCCCAAGCTCATCGAAAGTGTTTCAAAAGGAGATGCTTCAGATTCTGACTGAGACGCAAAAAGAAATCGAGCAGAGTACTAGAGTCTAGTGTAATAACAACCATCCTGTCAAGACGAAAAATGTGAGTAAAAGTGCGATATCCTCGAAAAGGGAAAAGTTGATCCTTCCTTTTCGAAAGTGGTACTTTCCGTCGTAGTTGGTGGTGGCGGTGGCATAGTAGTGGGCAGGTCACACCACTATACAAACCGTAAAAGAACCTTGATTTCTTCTCATGTACCTACGTAATTCCCTAATATAAAAAACGTTGACAAACGCCTTTTTTCTCATGGACGCATAGTACATAGGCAGACGCAGCAGGAGACGTGAGTAAGTGGAGTGATGTGGATGTGAAAGCTATCTACTACAAGATCGTCCTAGTCAAAGTCAAAGTGAGCCAGGGTGAACATTGTAAACCTTTTAAAGAACATTTTCCCCCACTTCTGTCGCACAATGTTTCTCTGGGGGCAAATATTTAGATTGTATGCAAAAATGTGGTTATAATATCATGTTAAGCACACTTTCTCAAAGCATGTCTAACAATATCAGCAGTAATAATCTTGCTGAAGATATCCGTGTAGAAATTTAAACTTCACACTAGAATAGCGATATCGTGAGTCTTGAGAAAATTGCCCTTGGTATGGTGTAACTAAAAGTAAACAGTATATCACGTTTTACTTTCGACTGATATGATGACGGTAAATGGCTTTAGTTTCAATGTTATGTTGGATGCGTTTTTTAGTTGTAAAAAAGCTTAAAAGAAAGACAATTTTTGTCACCAGGAAAAAAAATAAGGGACATTTTTTTGTTTTACGAGAAAAGAAAGTACGGGGAGTTTCCTAAACTTTTTATTTTTCCTCATCATTTATTTATTTCACCACCGTAGAATAAATGAGGCTGGGAATAGTCGTTTGAAATTGGATGGAGATTTATCGCTGTTGGTTTGTTTTTGGTTGATTTGATTTGATTGTGACTGTCCTACAATCACGAAGAAACGAAAACCAAAAAAAAATCCTTTTCGGTTAATTGAAATATGATCGGGGCTTTGAGATTTGTTTTGTTGTTATTTTGTTTTTGTCTTTGTCTCTGTTCAACATCTGTATTTAACTAACTGCGTCGTTAGTAAGAGTGAGCAGATTGCATAAACTGAAATTGATCTTCTTGGTGTCTTGATGACTATGGAATATGATAATTATTATGGGCTTCACGGTCGTTTCAGAAATTGCAATTTATAATTACTGTCAAGATTTCCAAAGAATTTCTCCTTTGAAGACGAGAAGAAAAGATGGAAGATGAAAAGTCTGTAATTTAAGTCTCGTTTTGTTGGTCTAGCAAAGCATTATAATGAAATACGTGGTGAATGTAATGATTAAAAAACAATTCTGGAAATATGTCCTGGAATTTCTAGGCTAGGTTCTGTTATGTAGTAAGAGCGACATTCCTCAGTCTGGGGCTCTACTACGGTGATGCAAGCGCATTTTTGCATTCTACCATCTGAAAAAACGTGAAACTTGAGTGAACTAGATCTGAGTGAAAAATTAAAGAGTATTTAATTTATTCAAGGTTATATGTACATATGTACACCGATATTATTTAAATCTTAATATTTAAAATCATTTAACTAATCACTGTATTATAATAATTTTATCAGAGACGCTTATCGTTATTGATCGTTAAGCCTGGAAAACCTACTACTTCTGAGCTTCGATGTACACATGTGAGAAGAAAAGTTGAGTAATTCACAAGATGTGATGCAGAATCACATTTACCACAGCAAAAAGACGGTTTATCTCCCCCGACGTCGATTACAGTTAACACGGGCGGGCTGCCCTGTATGGTTCATATTGGGACCATGATCCACACCGCACACCAAGCATACGTCTCGTGCCACTGGTACTGGTTCTGGCTCTGGATTAGCTTGTGGGGCTGCTGGAGCTGCTGGGGCTGCCACAGGTTCCTTTTCTTTACGATCTGGAGGTGGCTTATCCGGTTTCGGTCCCTACAAACAAATGTCATGCAAATTGCAAATAAATACAATGGAGATTTGAAATCATTTTGATTATCATTAAAAATACATATTAAATCCTGAAGCCAGTTTACCTTTATGTAGTTCCAACAAGCTTCACACGAATTAATACTAAATACAAGCAGCGCGGAGAAAAAAATCCAAATCCAGAACAGGGTCTTGAGTTTCGTGAGGCACAACCATTTCGCAATTCCATCAAGGCAAACCAGCATGAGTAGCACGAGCGAGAATGAAACCACCGCGTAACGTGCTAGGGAACCTCTTTTCGGGAACAAATACTCCCTAATATTCATCTTGTCAATTCTGATTAATTTTTTGCACTTGGTCAACTTCGAAAAACTGCCGTTGAAAATCGGTTAATCAATTCTTATCGTGTAGTTAGAGTTTTTTTTATTGCGACTGGAAAAAGTTTTCAAATTGACTCTGTTGAATTTCTTTTTTCTTATCCGATCTCTCTCCAGACACCGATAATATGAAATAATTTTGCGAGGTTGTGCTGTAAATCTGACAAAAGTTTCCATGAAAACTAAGTCACTACTGTGAAGCGCCCAACGGTAAAAATATGCTGGAAATCCTCCATTTGTAACAAGGAAGACGCAACCGTTTTCAAATAGTTTCAGTTCAGTTCGTTCACTTTGATTAAGCACATTATTGACATTGAATGAGTTGTTATGTAATACACGGTAATCAAATGTGACCACTGAAGCATCCACCCTTGAAGATAAATGATATGAATAAACTGCCATGCTCAATAACCCCATTGTTTCATCCTCATCCTTCATCATCTCATGCGAATGGAAGTCGAACTGAACTGAAACGGTGTTCTTTTTTATTACACTTCTTCATTGATACAGTTCATCCTTTTCCGCTCGGTTTCCATTCATTATGCAATTCGTTTTTTTATTGACACAAGAAATAAATGAATAAATTTTGCGATTGCTTGAACACAACACAACTTAATCAAAATCTCCTTACTCACTCTGTTTACCACATTCGTGGAAAAAATGTTAGATCGACTTTCTCTCTGTGCGTTACATTATAATAATATTCAGCTCGAGCCAAGCTGCGGCCCTTTCCGTGGAAATGTGCTAGAAAAAACAGATGTAAGTCGAAAACGATGTTGTGATGAAAGTACGTTGTCCTTGTACTACTGTCATTGTTGCTTGTTAGTAAAAAGTAAAGTGCTTTTATATTATACATTATATTTTGTATTTCATCTCATCTCCATTTTCCCATCTTCATGTCAGCCTGACTTGAAAAGAGAAAGCCCATTAGCAATAATACATTTTGTTAATGCTGGATGGAATGGAATAAAGTACAAAACTAAAACTAGAGAAAGCGGGCAAAGTAAAGTCTGGCTCTCCATGATGTGTAAAAGTGAAAGTGAACTAACATTGATTACGTACTATACTATACTATAACAATATCAAATAAATATGATGTCATTTTCTATTTCCAAGTAAAGTATGAACATGAAGCCATGTCGGCCATTGTTGCTCCAAGGCTGGATGATGTCTCTATAGTCCAGCCTCCATGCAATGCACCACCATCATTGTAGTTGGCCAAGCGTAAAAAACTTGTTTCTTGTGTTTATGCCGTCAAAACGTGTTTTTGACTGGTCGAGTTGTCGAGTTACGATATTTACAATACGAGAGGAAAAAGTTGATGAGGAAAAAAATGCGAACAAACAACAAAAGTTTGGGAGGGAATGCGAGTTAAAGTTCTTGTATGTTTTTATCAGCGTCCCATTCTGTGGCGTTGTTTGTGAGTAACAAGCAAAAGTCTCTGTAAATGCGGTGGTAGTTCGTTTTCTTTTCTTGTTTACGAGTGGTGTTAGCAGATTTGCATTTGGTGAAAAATTTTGATTTGATTTTAACGCGAGTACGTTAAACTAAAGTTATCGGAACGGATCGAAGGGTAGAAAAAAACGTTGAAAATGTATGTTGAGTTAAAACAAAGTCAAGTGCCCAACCAAGTGAAAGATTCTTATAAACGTATGTATTTGTTACGAAGAGCAAAAGTTTTATGAGATTTTTTGGTAATATTTACATACACAACTCTTGACATTTTCTTGTTTGCTTTCTTAGAACATTTCCAAATCCCGAGAAATAAAGAACATCTCGAGAAAAGCTTAATGGATCTTTGTTGTGAAATCTTGTAAAATTCGTCCCGTTTAACGCTGCATTTCTTTCTCATTGTTGATGTTGAAGAGCTGAGCTCATTTTGACAGTGACACTGGCCTTGGTGTTTTATGAGAGCAAACTAGTGGAAAAATGGCTAGGAGAAACTGAAAATGAAAATGAAATTTTAAGAATGAGCTAGAGAAAAATAAGAAGAAAAACAAGACAGATCTTGGAAATTTGCGCATAAGATAAGAAGACAAGTAAAATGCGGGTTGTTTCTTTTTCTAGCCAAATTCCAGCTTTTTAAAGAGTTGCTTAAGTTTCAACATGCCAAAAGTGACTAGCATTGGTTTCTCTTCTTTGCTCATAATGAAAAGAATATTTTTGAATATTCGTACAAGTTTTCTTATTAGACTAATTTGTACTTCATCATGGACAACATACAAAAATTTGTGCTGTTAAAATGAAGTGTCGCTTATCTGAGATCGAGACTAAATATTCGCCAAATTCTTGTTATAACCGACACGGACGAGTAAAAAAGAGTAAACAGCCAAAAAATAGGAATTCATTACCACAAATTACTAAAAATGCCATTTTTAAAATGGCGTCTTTTTCAATTTCACAATGTATATTTAGGTATTTCTTTACCAAAGCTCTAATGTCTGAAAACGCAAAACAATGTAATGTAGCGTTTTATTGGGTTGTAGAGTAAATAAGTAACACAAAAAATGGCAACACTGTGCTTAAAAGAGGATGGGATTTTTCACTGATAAGAGGTAAAAGCCTGTAACAATCTTTTGTCTTGGCTGTTTAACAAACGTATGTAAACGAACTCCATAACTCTGATGAAGTACAAAGGTTAAGTCCAAGGCAAGGGTTAGAATTCATGATAAAATCCTTAATGGCTGCTTAATAATGAAGCACCGTTAGCCTAGCTTCCTGAGCTCAAGGACTCTCTTTCGGTTTTAAATATTTGTAGTTACCAATTACCATTTTGTGTAATGGAAAAGTATGTAGGTTACCTATTCAAATTTGACGTGAGAAGCGAAGGTGAAGTTTAATTAAAAATTTGGTTGCTATTTGGTATTAGCCAGAATTAGGTTTGTATTCAGAGTTAGAGTTGAGTGGGTTTGTTTTTACACACGCACACACGCACACGATACCTCCAATTGAATGGATAACGGAAGCACAAAGCATGAAACAAAGAAAATGATGTGGGACGGAGTTGCATGGGTTCAGCGTTTCACTTTCATATCAGATAAAATCGCGAAACTTCCACTTGGCTTCATTAATAAAATTGGTAAAATAATCTAATTAAAATTGAATTCATAGCAGTTTCACAAAGACAATTGTTTAATGCAATGGTAGTGTCATTACAAATGTTCCATTATTGTGTACAACGTGGAAATTTTAACAAGTTGTGCCTTGTGTAAATCGATGTACCATGTATTGTATTGTATTAGTAATAATAGATATTATTCACACATCTTTGATTTGCCAATCTTTATTTAGAATTTAAGCTGGTGTTTCAATTAGTAGAGTCTCTTAACAATGAAATATGAAATAAACCAACCAAATACATTTCAAGGTCACTCTAATGACGGAAAAGTAATTTATGATGTACATGTACCGTAGAATTTAGACAAAGACAGACTTACACGTGTAAGATTTTTGTAAAATCACAATACAGCTTAAAATGAAATTTATACACAAAGTTTCTCTTTTCATTATGTATAGCTTATTTTAGAACTAATTATTAATTTTGTTAATTTGCACTTCATCATGAACCAAACCCCCTCCCCACCCCGCCCACAAAAATTTGTATTATTAAAATGAAGTGTCGCTTTTCGATTTTCTCTATCAAGGCTGAGCTCTTGCAAGTATGGCTTGTACTTATTGTAGATGGATAGATGACTTTTTTGTTCTGTTGTATGAAAAACTTTTCTCCGTTTTCTTGAAAATGTGTTCCGATCCAAGTCTGCATCTTCGCTAATTATAATAATAAGCGAGCGAGCGATGCCCTTAAGCTGTTTATTCCGATGCTTTTCACTTTATTTCAAGGGGAAAACTTGTGTCGCTTTCGATATTCTTCAAAGTTTTCGCGTCGAACCAAAAGTTGTAAACCTTTTTATGCTTAATGAGTAAAGGAAAGTTGAAAACGGCGACTCACATCTCATCTTATCCCATAACATGATGGATGGTGATCATCATCAACATCACGATCACGATGTAAATTAATCAAAATGCTCCAACTAAAATAAGACGGTGTGGTGAATGTGAACATGTACATACGTAGGTATGTTAATGCTTATTGAAATTGAAACTTTCTTGCTCATGTAACTCATCTTGTAACTCGAATCATGTAACTTCCATCATCTCTAGTCACTTTTACATAAAAGTATCATGTCGCATCACATAGTAACAGCCCGTCTGGGCATTTTCTTTTCTCCTCAGGACTTTCCCCATTAGCATTTTCTTTGAAATGAGAATGAGAAGTTTTGAGAGGTGACATTGCATTTGCATTGTGCAAAAATTCGATCTTCAGCTCTTGATTTAAATATTCTTTTGAACCTGCTTTCACACTTCTTGCACTTTATTCAGATTCAGAGTGGAAGAAAGTGGAAATAAAAAGTTGTCGCTTTTTAAAGTGGCATTAATCAGGGAATGGAAAAGTATGCTACATTACATGCAGGCTTGAATGTAATTTGTCGAAATCTACGTGAGACAAGCAATTTTGTAAGATTGTCTTTTTCTCGGAAATAATTAACCTTCTTAACTGAATACACCGTTACCAAATAAAATCGCAAGAAAAATCTCTCTTTTACATCACTTTTGGTGTCCATAAAAATAAAAACGTCGAAAAAGTAAAGATTGATGGATGGAGGTATTTTATTACTGTTTAGTCATGTTTCCCTTTGCTCATTGCTCTGCATCCACACAAAATAATTAAAGCGTGTAACAAATCTTTCTATCTTAATTGTGAGTGACTGACACGAAAGGAACATTAACGACATGATAACTCCATCATCATGCTATCATAGAGCTTTCGGTAACGAAACCACTTTTGGTTCATAAATACCCAAAGAAAGATCAACAAATCAAAAGCACGCAGCAGGAGCAAGAGCAGCGAAAGTAAACTTACCTAACGGTGACTGATGAGTGATGAGAGAACGAGAGTGGAGTTAGTGAGTTATGGAGTGCTTCGATCTGATCTTCCCTCCACAAATTAAATCCAGATAATTTGGCACGCACACAGATGTGTTACATTTCCCTTTTCGTTCTTATGTTGAATGTTTTCTTTTATCGACACTTCACTTTAACCTCACTTGCAATTGCAAACATCAGCTCGCCTCGTGCAAACTCTACTCGACCATTGATGAGCTTTTCTTAGAGACCCTCCGAAATCCAATTAATCCTGTTATTACACTAATGGAAAGGAAACTTTGTGTGTGTGCACAAGATTATTAGGTGGGGAAATTGATCGTTCATCATTAAAAGCGATTTCCTCCCTCTCGCTACTCTAAAAATTACACGTTTCTTTTTGCATTATCATATTAAAGTATCCGCTGAAATAGATAAGATAAGTTAAATATTTTTAATGGACAGGTTGTACGGGCGGGGGTGTATGGATGGAGTGTTCAAAATAAAAATGCAATTGCGCAGTTCAGTGTATAAATAAAATGTGAATAATTGCTACATTAAATCTGCAATATTTTTATGACCTACTTTCTCCTCCACGTCGTCGTAAAATCATATCATCATAATTCATTGACACTAGCTTAAAAGCTTGGTCTAAATTTTGCTAATACAATACAACCCACAACCTATGAAAATTCTTCAATAATCTCAGTGAGTGAACCCCAGCTAAAAATAATTTCTTTAGCAGTTTTCTCCAGTTTTCAACTTCCGCTCCATTATCCACGCTACATCTTTTTGCTCACCTTAGCTTACACCCGACACGCCATTAACACGTCACTGTCCTAGTCACTCCGCCAGCGCATCATTTTTCTTTCATATTTACCCATTTTTACTCACTCACTTGCCTCGTACATATCCATTTTTTGTTTTCGACTTCAACTTTATAAACACGCAACGCAGGTCAAATCAGCTTCAGGTATTTTTTGCAAACAATAAAACTGACTGAAAATTTTCCTACAGGTAAGGTAAACTAGGAGTTTAAAAGTCATTAGGTTTATGTACTACGATTAGCTTAGCTGGGTTCACGTTTACCTTTTTTACCATATGAATGATGTAGTGTGATAGGATGGAATTGAGGTTAAATATTTACTGAATTCTTCTACTGACGTACAAAAAAGTGCAAAAAATGGAAATCCATTAGTCAAATTACCAAAAGTAGACGAGTCACTTCCATGCAATGTGTATATTATTTAGCTATTGCTACGCTCTCAAGTGTCGGAGACTCTGAAGAGTACGCAGAGAAAGCAAATAAACAAAAGATGGCAAAACTGTATTTACTAAATGAGGATGGAATTTCAGGCTGAAAACACTCAAAATACTTGGTATTGTGGGTTCATTTTTTAATATCATTTTTCGTGGTAATTTTAGCAGATTGACTGTCAAGTGTATTATTATACCTTAAATACAAATCTCACAAGACTTCCAGTGAAGTCATAATTTAATATTAATTAATAAGAAAAAATGTAACAGTTTTAAAAACGTACTCCATAACTCTAGTTAAGTGGGAAAAGTTACTTTGAGTACAAGTGCAAGGCAAGGGTGCGTCACAAAATTGTTAATGGTTAACCAACGATAAATTTTCTCACTAATGTGATAGTGATGGCACACTTTTCCTTTTCTTCACTTCACAATATAATCCTTCTTACCGAGCTCATCTCAAGGACTCTCGCAGTTTTCTTTTCAAGGGGAAGCACATTAATGACAATTTTCTTCTAGAAGAGAAAGCTCGGGAAAGGGAAATTTATTAAATTACATTATGCACGTCGTTATTAATATTATTGCTTGTTCTACTCGTCTTTGTTGTGTGCTCAAGAAAAACTCGTACTGTAGTGCAGATTACGATGTGAACTAAAGTAAATACAAAATATCTTAATCATACCATAGACCTAGGGTCATTTTTCGCCACTTGTTACCTAACCGAGTTGTAATCCTTAATGTAGCTCCAAAATCAAAATTACTCTGGACTTCAAAGTGAAAATAAAATAATAAATTCTGATTCTTTATAGGATCGAGAAGAAAGCAAAAAAAAACTGAAACGAACCGTCATTTGTTCGACCGTCATTGCTATTACCATTTCATTAAATATACATACTTCTTCATTTTGCCCCACATTCATTGTTTGAAAATGCGGCAAAGCTCAAATTTTCAGTTGCAGCATAAATGAAAGAAAACTTCAGTTGAATTTCGTGGCTTGGCTGTGTAGTCTAGTGGTAAAATGCTCGGATGGTTTGCGATGGTTTTCTATAGAAGCAAATCTTGATTGACTCATAAAGAAAATTTGATCAATCAAGATAACCCTTTGCCTTTGCGATTACTCAACATTACTTGTGTCGACACAATACACGTGATTGGTTCTATATGAAACCTTAAGTCGCCCAAAGCCCGAGTGTCCCAGGTTCGATTCCTGGCACAGCCAATTTTTTTTCTCTTTTTGCTTGACATTTTAACATTTTCAAAATAATTAACTGTTTAAATTAAGGAAAAGAATATTGAATGATTTTTGACCTTACAAAATCGCAACAACTGCAGACTGATTTAGATTTTTATGCTTCAACAATGTCGCAACTTTCCGCGTTTTAAGATTAAAATGTCCATTAATTCAGATTTTCTATCCAAAATTTGGATTCCAAATGCGAAAGACGGATTAATAAGTGGAAAATCATTAAGCTGGATAAGCGTGTGAATAAAATGAATGGACTACGTCACAAACTTTTACTTTCTTTATATTGTTTGCCATCGTAAAATGCTGGCACATTTTGCATTCTTTTCTAATATTCACACACTTAATCAAAAATAAAATACAGTAATAGTTAAAAAGACGTATGCACATTAGTTAATCAGATCAGAAGCACCAATGGCGTTTGTGTCTGTTGTGAGTGGTATTTTTTGTGATAATCTTAAGAACATTGACTGCTTCCTGATGCATAAATATTTCTTTTCTTTCTTATCTTTCTCCGAAGTCATGAATCTCCTACGATTGATTGCATGTTTGTGCTTCGTGGCACCCATCCGTGCATTATTCAAACAGTTGTTTCTTCGTATCAGCATCAGCTATCTTAAAGCAACGTCGATACTGATAATGCACGTAATGTAGGCAATAGAAAGTACCAAGTCTTGAATCTTGAACAAGTGCCAAAATGACGGGAAAAATATTAGAAACGTCAGTGAAGATCTAAGGATCTAGAGTCTTGAAAAAAGTTGTGTGTATAGGTACATACTATAACATAACAATGGACTGGTCTGGGCATCTAGTAACCAGGACTTATAGGATTAAGGTTTAATTCAGATTGAGCTGGTGCGTTAATATAATATGTCCTGTCCTGAATGGGATATTGCCTTCCCTTTCAGCTCAACAGATACTGAAACTGACTGACTGAAGTGAAGACGGTCCATTTTAGACGGTTATCATTGTGCTCCACTCAAATACTGCCAGTCTTATAAATGACTGTCTTTATTGGGACTGTTGTGAGAAGAAAAAGTGTAGGGATGTGATTGAGAAAATCGAAAAGAGTGGCAGGAAGAAATTTTTTTTTCCTTATAGTGAGTCGGTGAAATTTATACCTTCTGGTTTCTTTCATTCAGCGTAGGTTTTATAATGTAATACATACGTATGTGAGTGGACGCCGCACATCTCACACATGTCTCCACGAGATATGACGTGGAGTGAAAGGAAAAAGTTTGTGTTGTGTCAGTGAATGAATGAGTGAGTGAAAGCGGATAAATTTTCAAAGGAATCGGACTTTCTCGTCTGCTGCTCTTTAATCAGTCTTTTTTGTCTCGTCTCAATTCTCTTTAATTCGTTCGTAAGCAAAGAAACGGAAGGAAAGAGTGAATGAGTGGCGAGTGGGTTACAACGCATCCGGTATATTTGTCAAGTTAAGGTAATGAATGTGGGCTTTCGTACCAACCCGACTGGACTGACGAAATCTAAAAAATTCATTTGAAACAAGTCAAACAAGAAAGCTTTCAGATTTAAAAAAGGTTTGTTGAAACCGTTTCAAATTACAGAAATTACATTGTTTGTTATTCATTTGAAGTGGTTGAAAAGACTCTTTTCAAAAGAGTAAGTAGAAAATGGGGAAAGCTGGAAAATTGAAAACTTATGGAAAATTCAGGGAACTACATAATATTAAATCGTTTGAAGGTTGACGAAGGCTTGTTCGTAAATCAGACTGGCTAAAGAGGGTAATCACGTAATCAGTGAAAGCATTAGTTAAATCTTGTCTGGGCTCTATTTTAACACACAATATTACAATTTTGGATAAAATTGAATAAGAAATTAATTTACATTTAAGAGTTATGTAATTCAGTTACCTGATAATCACAATCGCATTTTCATTTAAGTACATAAAACGAGTTTAATGCTTTATTTAATTCAACTGTAAACTCATTTAAAACAATTTTAACCGTTTTTTATTGCGTTTTGGAATTAATCAATGGACTTTTAAAACAGTGGCAGATTTTTTTCCCAGTGTTCCACATACAAGGTTTTTTACAAAACACTCAAATGCTTTTTACCAAAAAAATGAGTGTGAAGGCCAAGTAAAGATGATTTTATCTGATTTCATTTCTAGACGATGCATGTAAGTGTAGCGTGTGACACAAAGATACATAGATTTGATGCAACATGACTTTTCAAGACAGTGCGAAAAGTCTGGCGATGTCTACTTTTATCTCCAGTCACTTTACTTACTACGTGTCCGTCCCATTTTATTTTGCGTCTCTCCTTACAAAATTCTTATTACATTCGCTGGACCTTTTGATACAAATCTTGTGAATCTTACGTAGGTATAAAAGACCCCTTGCGCAATTTCACATTTCACAAAGAGACTTAAAGGAATATTTTTCTCCCTTGAACTAAAAATATTCCGCTCGATAGATTTTCTTTTTTGTAGTAGCCGGTTTATATTACTTAACACAATTTTCCTTCCACTCTGCATTTCTGTCGATTCGAGATTTATACCAGCGAGGAAAATGACATTATGCTTATTGCTCGCTCGATGCTCGTAGTCGCAACTGCTGACTCGAACGTAAAGCGTAAGTGTGTATAAGTAAGTAAGTACAGACGTATGTAGAACTTTCGCCCTTCCGGAGTTTCCTTTTACCGTTCTCTGGATTCTTTTCTTTGAGATTGAGATAATTCAAAGAAAAAATCTCCAATTCAAGAACTCGTCTAATATATTTAATATAAACATAATATATTTATTTATAAAGACGTATGATGCCTAGAGCTGATATAACGAGACTTGTAGGGAATGCTTCGTCTTTGCTTTACTTTTTCCTCGAAAAGTCAATCAAATCCCTTTTTTCATATTCAATGCATTTTTTTGAAAAGCGAAGGATGAATTTAATGTGAAGAGAAAAATATTATAGCAAATTGTCTGATGTTTCGCATTATTCGGTTTTTGACTTCGTATAAGTGTAATAAAGAGTAGTACGTATTTATTTTAATCTCACAAAAGATCCTCAAGAAAAAGAAAAGAAAATTCAGAGAGACGAAAAACGTACATTACTTCAATATTATTTTATTATCATGATTCAAAAAAATGGGAGGCATAGACAAAGCAGATGCTTTGCATATCAAAACTCTAAGAGTATCGAACAATAACAATTTTTTAGATCCCAGTTGCCTTTGAAGATTTTCATATTATTGAGATGTGTGCGAGTCGGCATGTTTTTACTTGGAGAAACGTCAATCCATCTTCCTTCACGTCAAATCCATCGTGGCTACTTAATTTTTTATTTATGTATGTACATTGGGAAAAGGGAAGTAAAACGGAGTACGAGTAAGTCTAATGTGATGCGATGATGACGTGCCGTCAAGTCAAGTCAAATCGATATGGTTTTAAGGACAAGTGAAAGAAGAGCTTGCATCCACATCGTTAACTTCCGCTAACTAAAAAACCAGGCTTGAAAATAAGATGGAGCGTTGTTCCTGTCAGATAAGTCTGCGATAACCGATAACGATATTGAAATAATGAAATATTAAAATCGATGTGAAAGCAGCAAGGACGAGTGGATTCTCATTTCTGGGGTGAATTGAGTAAAGCCGAGGCATGATAAAACAAGAAAGACAGATTATGACAAAGCGTAACCTTTACATCACAAGAAAAACAGCAAAAACCTAAACTTGGATAATGAAAGAATCTTGGCAAAGATTAGATGAGAAGAAATTGTATAATCCGATCTTATGTAAGGAGAGTGAAATCTAAAATGAATGCAAGATCCCGACAACCATGTCCGTGTCCACGTCCACCTACGTTAAAAGTGCCTTTTACTCTACCATTTCACCGATCCTCTTTACTTGTTGAGCGGAAGTAGCAAATCCGACTCTGATAGCATCTGCCCTGGGACTTAAGACTAGGAGTTAGAGTAAAAAAGGAAAACGGACAGGCATAAAATTCACTTTCACTCACTTGGTTCCATTTTCTTTTTTCTCCTTCCACATGATGATAGATTGTTTGTTATTGTTTATTTTTAATGTTCTTTCGTGCATGATCTTGTTCCAAGTTGCTACTGCTGTTGCTACATTGTACAAGGAAAAAAGCTTTCTCGAGGTAGAGGTGAAAGTGGCAGGGGAAGAAAGCTGGTAGCAAAAAAAAACAATGATGATTCTAAACATGATTATGATCGTAAGGGTTCGTGGCTCATCTCGTCTTTGGCGACTATTCAAGTGGAAAAAGAATGAGCGATGGTTTATGGTGGTGGTGGCAGTTTTACTCTGTGAGTGGAATGAAATAGGAAATGAGAACCAGGTGAAAAGCCAGGGCCAGGATCTTTCCTTTCCTGGTGACCTCACAATAATTCAAAATGACAAAAAATAAAAATGGCCGAAGAAGGTAGAAGACCGAAGAGAAATTTCGTCTTTCTTAGTAAAGTTCACTTGGTAAATTGTTCTTTGAGATGGACTGTACGGAAATTGGGCGCTGCGTTTTATTCTCTTCTGTTTGTTCGTTTTCGGTTTACAGGAGTTCATTAGGTACCTGGTACATAACTGGACTTGAAAATGAAATGAAAGCAAGTAGAGATATGTATCATTATTGTTAGCAATTGCCATCGGTGTACTCAGAGCTTTGAGATGAGACGTCCTACGCGGCATGGTAAAAAGAAAAGAAAATGAAAAGTTGATTTGAGTTGAGTTGAATGAGTTGTAGCTTGGAGCGAAAAGATGTTACGTTTGTACATTGTGTAACGTAGTCCCTATCCAAATAATTTTGCCAGGAAATGAAATAGTTTCAGGATACTTTTATTTCGAATTGTGGATTCTGTGCGACGCCCACAAAAAGGAATTTTCATTTTTCCATTTGCATGGAGAATGGTCTGAAACTAAGAAAATCTAAAAGTGGAAGTGGAGTGAAGAGCTATAACCTAAAACCTGAACCTGACATGAATGACTGTTGTAGATTTCGGAAGACGAAAAATCTTGAAAAAAGAAAAAAAGTTATTTTTGTACCGCAATTCAGTGGAAATGGAAAAGCCGGTTTTTTATTAGTTCCCAACTCTCTTTCATTTTCATAGTCTTACCTTATTCATTCTTCCGAAGCAATCCATCACAATCGGATGAGAAACATCAGGCAAAAAAATGATGAATAGATAGTGGAAGGAACCATCCTATTTTTACTTGGGTATGGATGAACGGTTCAGAGAAACTGTTGCCTTTTTCTGTTGTGCTGTGATTATTCACATCACATGAAATAAATGTCGACATAAAAAAGATCTCCACAGTATGGACACGGACATGAACTGAAATAAAATGTGGGCAATGAAAAATAAAGTCGGCGAAGTGAAGTGCAAAGGAAACGCTTTTCAACAGTCAGTTCGTTGTATTCGTAGAAAGAGACTCTACTCTGTCTGAGACCCGCTTCATTTTCATTTTTATTGTGCTACATTGTAATATCAAGAGAAGGAAGAAATAAAAACGTTTCCTTTTGCTTCTCTTTTGTGGTTTGCTTTGAGCGTTTTTGCTTCCTGTTGTAAAGGACGAAGAAAAATAGACACTTTGGTGAAATACAGAGTGGATCATTATATCATCATATCATGGGATCATTAGTGTCTTCTGGGTTGGAATGGATTGGACACACAGGTAGTAAAATAGCACTGAAATGCGAAAAAAAGTGAAAGCGACTCTCATGCAAGTGAAATCAGGCAACTGACCGAAACGGTTCTTGTCTTGTTGAAGAAAATCTTCAATTTCTTTTTTTACTCTTGTTTTGTTTCTCCTTTGATTACGATTGAGACTGTGACAGTGAAATATTTGTTACGCAGTTGCAGTCATAATAATCAAGCAAGTGAGGTATATAGATGGATTTATTTTTAAAATAAGAAGAAAAACAACCTTTGTCCTTTGGGGCTTATTTTCGGTTCACTGAACGTTTCTCATAATGGTCTCATCCTACAGACGACAAACCCGTATACCCGGATAAATAAATTTGAGAAGTCCGAAGAATCCTTCCTGCGTCATCTTTGTTCGCCTCAGATTATTTTTGTATTTGTTATGTTTGTTTGTTTGTGTGAAAAATATCAAACGTGGGATTAGAACTAAATTGGCTGGGATTTGGATGGTCGGCTGAATTCGTAATAAATGAGATGAGTATGTGACAGTGTGGAAAAGAAGGCGGGTTACGTGACATAACAAACCATCAATAAATTAATAAAAACATTTTCCGGCTTCCGAGACTTTCCCAGCTGTATACTGGTATTTATTAACCTTATTATAATACCTACTTATACAATTTCGGTTGAACTTTCTCAAAAAAATTATCACACTCAGATGGCTTGGCAGAAAGGAGCTTTTCTCTTTTGACGTTTCTTTTATTTATGAAGTTTAAATCGAATTTCTTGAAAGTTGCCAAGTGGAGTGGAAGAATTCAATTGATTCATTCGATCAAGTTTTACTTTCAAATATGTTCCCTGAACCGCTTGTGGACCTTGAAACAACTGAAATATTTGGGAGTGTGACGATGTGACATGCCTTTACAAATAAAATACAATTCAATACAAAGCTGTTACGTTAATCCCCGTTCTCCGATCTATTCCAGCTTAAAAAGTTGAGTTGAGCCTGTTTGTACACAATATGGCATGCTACACGCAATGCAATTCGGGAAAGTTTGGGTTTTCAATTAAAATTAGGCCCGCTGTTTTTCAGAGGGTCGTCGCCATATGCCGCAAATTGCTCTTTGTTAGTTATTGACTAGACTTGGTCGGTCTGACTGCCATGGACCATGAAAAGCACAGCAGAAGGAAAAGTGCAGTAGAAAAATGTGCAGAATTTCTCTATTCGTTACGTCTCCGTTTGTTGAGTCTCAATTCAATTGCACTTTTTATGTCCTTTTTCTGTTTTCTTCCTCAACTAAACAACAAAATTGCAGCGGCTTCCAGGATTTCTTGGAAATTGGGTAGCAAGTGGAAAGCGAAGGGAAGTGAAGTGGAAGAATGGCAACATTAAAATAAATGGACTTCTATTTATTTCTAAGTCCAGTTCATTTTCATTCAAATACAATAGAACAATTTCGAAACCAAAATTTCTGGTATTGTTTTGGTTTGGTTTCCAAAAGCTGAAGCTGTCCACATGCACCACATGTACATACCACCACTACCACCACATACTTTCACGTGCTTAGGGACCAATGTGTCCTGATTTTTACATTCTTCTTTTCCTTAAATCTTGGGACTCTGGGAATTTCTCCGAAAATAAATAAATATAAAAAGCATTGCCAATAATGTAATGTAATGGGACTTGGTGGTTTTGGTGCAATATAAAGATAAGGTACTTTGTATTGTATTCCATTTTATGGTGGGTGTGAGTGTGTGTCGTTAAGCTCTTATTTACAGCTTTCCTCTAACAGTTTATATTTGAACGTGGTTGGATTAGTATTAAGAAGCTACAAAAAGGAAATAAAAAGGAAAGACTTTTCCCTCTGCAGGGACTGACTGCATGGTGGTCAGTTTTTCAAATCACAAATTCAATCAGACAATATTTCCCCAGATGGTGAGAAATTGAAAGGTAGGAAAGTAGCACGTCACCACTTGACAATAATACACTCTCAAAGGCGGACCAATTATCTTCCAGATTGCCACTTTGATGATAATCTTTGAAAGTATCCACTTTTAAGAAGAAAAAAACTGACTCGCCCAATCATTCTCCATTGTTATTGTTGTAGTTGTGTTTGAAGAAAATAAAGAAAAACGACTTTTTACAAAGAAAGAAATGAATTGGAACCAGCAAGAAATGAAACAGGGAAATTGTGCAAGTGGCACTTTAACGGCTTATTTGAGACGTTATGTCTATGTCTATTTTTAGCGAGAAATTTTTTGTGGAGTCCTGATTACATGAAAATGTCTGAAGTTGGAAGATTCGGCTTATTTTATTTTGCACTTTTGTTGCTTCTCACAATACTAATAAGAAGATAAAAGCAAAATTTCGATTTTTAGACGATTGAAAGATAAATTCGGAGAAAAAAAGTTTTTGTTGTAACCGGCAAAGCAGATGGATAGAGGCCTGGTCTGGCCACACACGGAGGAAAAAGATCAACAAGGATAAGTTAAGTAAGACAAAACAAGACAATGTTGGAGCAATAAACATTGATTTTGGGAAATGAAGACAACTCGCTTTGGAACGAGTTAATAATGGAATTCCGTAAAGAGATAGAGAAAATAAACGAAATTGGACCAAGTAGGCAGTTGCTAAAGTCGTGCTCAGCATTTGTCAGCACTCTCTCAATTACGTCACCGTAACCATCATCGTTTCAGAGAGTGCAGTGTCTTGAATGAACAAATAAGTCGCTTTATAAACATTGATTGTTTCAAAAATCAAGGTAAACTTTGGCTGAGGTCTGAACAACTAAACTATAGTGGCCAAAGCGAAAATCCTTCGTTTCATCATAATCAGCCAATCAGAGAAAGCAAATTTCGAGTGGAATGTGAGCAAACTTTTTTGTTTGCTTTTGCTTTTCACGTTTTGTAAATGATTTTCCTCCATTTTATAAAATTGCGATCGACATTCTACAAACAAAGGTCTATAAATGTTTATAAGGTCGTAAGGTTCCTTGAAACACAATTGTTTTCATTTCATCAATAATTATTTTATAATAATATAGCGTGTAAATTTAAAATGAACAAGTCGAAAATTTACTGCGTCTCAAAATATTGGCTTCTTTGAACATCCATTGTTCTTTCTACGCAACTTTCATGTTTGCCTTTCATCATTTTGATTTCGGCGTTGAAAGAGAAATTGCTTTTAGTAGGTGAGACATTTATTATGGCATAGTAAAAATGCTTTCAACTCCAACCATTATTCCATAATAGCATTCCCAATTACTCGAATTGTGCGTCATGACTCATGAGTCAGGTCACGCAGATAATAGCAAAACAGAAACAACTTTCCTGTTCTGTCCTTGGAAGTTTTTTCGAACTTGCGAAAAATGACGAGCATCATTATTATATAAAAAATATTTCTTTGCTGACGTAATATTATACTGTCGCGACAAGCATGAGACTAAATAAATGCACTGTAAAATTGGGCACTATCAACTATGTATGTACCTACATATCAAGCAGAGACTGTGTTTTGTCTGCCCTGTTATGTCGGCCGTCCGCCTCCATCCACTTTTTACAGGCCTATTATAATTTTGTATTCAAGTGCAGAATCTCAAATTATCTTCATTATCCTGGTCATGTGTGCAATATTTTGTTTGCTTTTTGCACTCTATGCTTAATTTTGATCAAATACAAGATAAATGGAGAGATTCGCAAATTCAGTTAAAACATCACAGGGAAATGTGACGAATCTGCCTTTGAGTGAGTGAGAGGACAATGAACGAGAGGAGAAACACGTGCACAGCGTTTAAAAATATTTTCAGAATAAATATTCAATGAGTGAAGCTCCATGACGGTTGAATCTCGCCAGATCTTTGTTTGTCCAACAGCCCCATTGTGAATGGAGATGGAGCTGCTGAGTAATAAAGTCGTTTTGCTCTATCTATCTATCCATGGGAGAGAAACGAAAAGGAAAAGTGAAAGAGTCGCAATTTCTCTATTACTACTACAAAGGAATTTTTAGAGCAGAGCAGAGTAGATAAATATGGGCAAAGGGAACTCCCTCATAAATAATTCCCACCAGGATTAAACTTTCATGCGTAGTTACATAACATTACATCGCTTTCTACTCCATTCTCGTTGTTGACGTTTTGCTTCAAAAATGGCGATAGGTGGGAAATCGAGAAAAGAAGAAAATAGTAAGAAAGAAGCACGCGTCTCTTTTACTACTGATTGTTAGATGGACCGTGTCTCGATCGGGATCTGGATTATCCTAAAAGTGTCCTTTGCTGGAGTGAGTTTGAAGTAGCAGCGAAAATCCTGGCTCACTGACCACTATGGATGAATGAGATGAGACACGTCTGTTTTGAAAATCTGAAAACTGCGCATTCACATAATAAACTTTACGTAGGAGTCCAGAGTTCCGTTACGGTTAAATGCGGGCTGGAGTCATTTTATGACCAAGTGGTACGATACGAATGTGTTGAATATTTCATATAAATCCCATATAAAATGGAGGATCTTTACTTTTTCGAAATGTGGGTCACTTTTCGTAAGTAGGTAGTCATGTTATAATAATACACAAATGTAACACACACCCAACGTGAACGGAATGGAGAAAGCTGGTCGCTGGCTCAGAGAAAGATTTATTTTGTGTACACACCTTTCACAAGAAAATATTATGCAGGTGGTGTAAATAAGCGGAACATTTCCCAAGAGTATTGTAAAGTCACTTTCGTTTACGGTAATGGAGCATTACATTGAGAGAGAAAAACAAAAAAGGAACTTGCGGAGAAGGAAATGGGGAGACTGCGAAGAAAATCTTGGAAATATTTTCCCTGTCAACGTCACCATCAACAGTATTAAGCTCTTAGCTGTTTTTCCTAGCAAAATCTTTCTCTGCTTTGTTTTTTGGACAAAATCTTAATGAATTCAATTAGACGTATTACATTCTATTTAATTATGGTTTTGCCAAGTAAAAACTAATTGTATGTCGCAATCACAATAATTGCAAGTTTCCAAGAAAGAAAATGTGGGAGGATAAAATAAAATGAAATTTTGTTTGAAATGAAATGGAATCCTTTTTCTGTCTGCGCTGCTTCACCATTTCCAAATCAAATCCGCTTCGTCGTATTTGTCAAAACTTTGTTATACGTAACATTAATAGAAATGAGGCTGAGCGTCCTTGAAGTGATGAGTTAGGTAATGTGAAAAGTTTGTATTCAGCTCATCTTAAAATCATATCATTATCATTTTTCTCCCGGATAAAAATGGAAATTCTTCTAATTCCCCCTTTCACTGTCGCTCCGTTTTCTTTCAACAGAAGAATAGAAATAATAATAAAATTTTGGTGTCCCTTGCCTTTGCTGACGTAGATGACGCTGACAAGAATATCTACGTATTTAGGCATATGCATCTTCTTAAGCATTTCTTCCTCCAGTGAAGAAACTAAAAACCTAGTTGCGAGTCCATGTTGCAGAAAAGAATGAAATGAAAAGACACTCATTATATAAACGTTACATGCGTCATAAAATTATTTCTGTCTTCTTTTTCATTTTCAGGGCTCTCGCACCGAATTATCAACATCAACATCAACCATTCCCTTCATTGGTTCCATACCTGGGAAACAGTTCAAGGGAATACATTCGCTGTCATCACGTCCGAACACACACACGTTTCTAAGTACGTCCACGTCCAACTTTCTCGAGACGGAAAATCTCATTCGTGTTTCTCATTATCACACAGAGACGATAAACTTCAGTCGACGAGTGTACGATAGCTGTTAAAAAAGACTGTATAATAGCATAATTAAGGTATTATATATATACAACGTTTTTCTCTCAAGGTGCAACTTTTATTTTGTTAGGTTACAGGGAGTGAGTAAAAGAGCGACTTTCTTTTCAATTTTCACCTTGTCTTAGTTAATTTACATAAACATTAACCTAGTCAAGAAATGGAATCTCAGCAGAGACACATCAATGCAGCAACGATGTCTCAGATGATGAGTCTCATCCAGGAGGAGTTCGCTTTCAACGAGACCTCGGCCATGGAAAGTCGTCTTCAAGGTCTTCAAGCAGGATCTGACTTGTCTTTGCTGTTACAAAATGATGGGTTTAGTGGCAGCGGAACCGAGGTCGAGATTGATGACGATGGAGGAGGTGGAGGTGGAAATTTGATGGCAAATTACTCGAATCCAAATGCCTCCATCTTTTTTCCCGATCTGTCTGGATCAGTGCCCACTCCGTCAGACGATTCGTACGTACCTTACAGCATGAGACCTGAGACTTACATCATTCCTGTGCTTTTCGCTATCATCTTCATCATCGGCGTTATCGGCAACGGCACGCTCATCATCATCTTTCTTAAGCATAGGACAATGCGAAACGTTCCAAACATGTAAGTCACTCGAGTGGAATTATTTATAAAAAATGATTTTATTATGATTACTGGCATTGGCTCATGCTACACAGCTTTTCCCATCTTTTATTATTTTCCAGCTTTTTAAATTATAAAAGGTCATTATCATTTTATGGTTTGTCTTCACTAATGAATGACACGGCTGCATGAAATTAATGGCTAAAGTTTTGCCTTTTCTGTGGTTTTTTTTCTGGGGGTAACACGACTTTTGTTCCGCTTTGGCTAAAATGTGAGATTTGTCCTCTCGGGGGTATTGTAATGAGGTGCTCTGCTCTGCTTAGTGTGCGTGTGGTGTTTTTACTGTTTTTACTTCTTCATTTTCATTTTTATTCTCATCCGGGAAAAAGTTCCAACCAAACCAACGAGACATAACCACTACTACCACCCGCCACCCATCATATAATTTTGCAGGTTGCAACAACCTCATTTTTATGTGCCTCGTGCCTGTTCCTGGAATTAGTCTCGACAATCATAAAAGCAGATGGGAAATGAGGAAGGTGAGCGCAATAACTTTTACAAGAAAAAAAGTTACGCTTTTCCTCTTTTATGAGCAATCAGGCATCCAACTAGAGAAGAGAGGTACTGGAGGAGTCATCAAAATCTCCACTTTCCTTTCCTAGTTTTTTATCTATGTAAAGAGTAAGAGTGCAATTAAATGCCATTCACACCTTAGGTTAGATTTCCGCTCGAGCGAGCCTGCGAGTGAAATGAAAGTTGAAAAACCCAGAGACAAATGCAAATAATGTTTCAAACAGGTTTTTCACAGGCAGGTGGCAATGGGTACAAAATGAAAAGGGAGAATCTTTTATTTGAAAATGTGTCTTTACTCAAAAGAACAGGATTTTGATCCCCTTTCAGATTCATGGGGAAAGTCAAAAGTAGCAGAAAACCTAGGCTGAGGCTGCTGCGGCTATGAAATATAAATATGATAAAAGCGGCATAAATTTTCAGTGAAATCAAATCAAACAATTCTTTAGGCAAAGTTATGAGATGAAACTGAAACGAGCGTTTCATTTCCCAAAGTTTCTCAAACATTGATGTATCATCTTCATAATAATATGATCATTATTTTACTGCATGTGTGACAAAATGAGAAATTGTAAATTTGATGGTTTCTTTCTTGTTCGTATTTTTAATACCTACATACAGCTAGTTGTAAAAAAATTCACTTTGAAGTTGGTAGGTATTATGTAACTGTAACTGTGAAACTAAGCTGTGATGAAACACCATCTGAATTTCAGTCCAACTAAAAAAGTAGAATCAAATTAGAAGCGTGCATGTTTTTGCGGTGATTTGATACTAAAAAGTTGGCAATTTTTCTAGGCCATGAATTTTTAACGAGATTTGAATGGGTTAGTTATCTGTTGGAATGTAGTTTCATTTGATGGAAACAAGTTTCCCGGAATTTTTGAATATTCTTATGTAATAAATCCGAGAAAGCGGAAATTCGATTAGGTGCTCATTTGGTGTATTCCAATCCAATCTAATCCATGTCCAATGTAATTGTACCTATTCGTCCTCTGCTGACTGAAAATTTGTACGAGTAAGACGCGGTTTTGAGAATTGAGAACTGCTTTCAGAAAGAGCACCCTTCGAGTCCACTAAATTCTCGTCGTCTCGTATGTAGATTCTAAAAGTCCTGGGGTTGACCTTAATGGAGTTAATTGGATTTACGACGAAGGCAATTTCAAGAGTTTGCGCACACTACTAGAACATGGAAGATTTGCTCAAGTTGGTAGGAAGGGAAGGAAGGAGAGTTATGTTATGTCATGTTGGGAAACTCCACTTCCCTTGTCCAGCTTTTCCTCCACAGCGTAATCGAATTACTTCACTTTATTCCCATTCATCCTTCGGTCGGTCCGTGTAAGGGAAAGCATAGCATAAGATAACGGCTTAATCGTTAAAATTAGGTAGACTTAAAAAATACTAGTGCATGAGTTGTTAGAAATTGGTGAAATGTTACAAAGAAAAATTTGTATGTCATGACTTGTCTGCATGAATAATTTTTTGCATGAGAATGCATTTTGATTTTCTTTTGTTTGTGCCCGCAGTTTTTTTTCTACAAGCCATTGCTTTATGACATATTAATTAGGTCAATTTGGACCTCTGTTGGTGGCGGTAGGTACATTTGTTCACTGGCGATAGGAGACATTCTCTTGGTACTGTTCAACGTACCTTTCACCTCGACCGTTTACACGGTGGAGTCGTGGCCGTACGGGATGGTCGTCTGCAAATTCTCTGAATTCATTAAGGATCTTTCAATTGGCGTCTCCGTGTTCACGCTCACTGCTCTCTCGGCAGACAGATACTTTGCAATTGTTGACCCGATGAGGAAACTAACTGGCAGAAGGGCAACTCGAGTTACTTGCATCACAATTGTTGGTAAGTAAAATACAGACGTAATTAATAATTAATGACAATGCCACAAGGTCCTTTTCTAATGGAAAACTTTCCAATGAACAATTTTGTTTTATTGTTACCACTTAATGGATTCCATCAGTTTTTGTTTATTCAAACTCTTAATTGAGCAGTTCTGTCTTAACTCTCATTCTAATTTTGTTTTTGTTTCTTCTTCAAACAGGAATTTGGCTTGTCTCCATTCTTTTCGCTTTGCCATCCCTATTTTTCTCCTTTGTGTGGACAATCCCGGTCACAGGCACCAATCACACTTTTGACGTTTGTTATCCGTAAGTTGACAAACTTTTACTTGTAATCTTCATGTTTCAACATACAAAAAAGATATAAAAAAACTTTTACCTACTTTGAATTTAGATTTCCCAAGGAGCTCACTGATGCCTACGGCTACCCCAAGGTAAACTAGTTTACACATAAAGTCGCTAATTAAGACTGTAATTAGGCTGCATTACTTTTCATTAACTTTTTAATTTAGCTATTTCAATTTCAAACAATATGGCATAATCATCAAGTAAAGCTTAAGTAAATAACGTTCTGTTCTCAAAATCCACATGAATGGGAAACCATTTCAAAGCAGTTATTAATGAAAATCCATGGCTGGAGTATTTCTGAAAATACTTTGTTTGCTAGACTGACAAAAGATTTGTATTCAGCTTGTTCAAAGCTGATTTGCATAATAATGACTTGTTCCTGGGAAAAGTTGGCAAATTAGAACATTATTTGTTTCCATTTGAAATTCAGCAGCTTTTGGCTGTAGGGCGAGCTCAAAATCAGCCATTTAGCAGAAGTTGCATTTTTCGCCACATGCCACAGTCACGCTGTTTTCTCTGGATGAGGGCGTTGGGTTGACGTTGAATTTGAAGAGTGGGGCTATTTTCGTTTCGTATCAACGACTTGAACGTGTTGAAAGACAAATTAACTGAATTTCAATGCGTTTTCGTGGTTTTATTGTCCTTGGAACAGGTCGGACCAACTGCCTCAGCCTCTTCAAGTCGTTCTACGCACCAGAAAAATGCCCTTGTACTTGAAATTGAATTTTCTTGGTTGTTTGTCGGCTGCCAACGTGCAAAATTATCACATTTGTTTATTCTTACTTTCCCCTGATGAGCTACTGATTTCAGATTGATGCGAATGACGTACGCAGAGAATCTTGAGTTGGGTGAAAGTGAGAGCTGTGAACGTGTTTATGCAGGGGAAGACGAGATTACATTGGATTTTGAGATTGATAAGATAGAAATGTAATCGTGATCAAGAGACTGAGCTGAGGCAGTAGGTTTGTTGAGAGATGATGAAACGAAGTAAAAAAACAAATATTTTGGATGTGGTGGATGTAGATGTTGATGATTTATTTTTAGAGAAAAAAACTCACCAGAACGTGAGGTTATTAAAATAGTTTATTAAGTAAACTCTTGTAAAGACTTAAAGATATGCTGCGCAGCTTTGATATTTTAAATATTTGTTAAAAATAAAATTTTGCATTTACTTTAACGATATTTTTGTGTTTGTGTACTCCGACGTCGTCAATTTAATTTTACTTCAATCCACTGCCAAAAAAGGGTCAGATGACAGACTCTCCAGTTTTTTGGATTTGATTGATTTTATATGAGCAAGTGGACGGACGGGGTGGCATTTTCCGAGGAATCGCAGTATCATGATTCATGATTGTACAGCATTAATATTTCAGAGACCTTAGCTAATATATTAATGTATCATATAAGGAGAAAGTCGACAGATGCACCTTTCCTTTTCCAGAAATGCTGAAAGCGAAGCTAAAGCCAGAGAAAGAGAAATTCGCACTCTCTTTATTGTTGATTGATATTAAAATTTCGCGAGGCAACTGGAATTCTGCTTTTCATGTGGTCGAAAGGGGAATGAGAATGAAACAATGTATTGCGAAATTATGTTGATACCGATTGGGAATTCAGCAGGGCACAAAGAAGCTTTTTGTTGACTCAAAGACCTTGCATAACTTAGTTTTCATTGCTGATTACCTACCGCATTTTGAACTTTCTCTTTTACTAGACATGAAAGATAAAAAGTTAAAAAAATATAAAACGACGAACAAACTTTAAATGAACGATCTATATTAAAATTTCGCGAGGCAACTGGAATTCTGCTTTTCATGTGGTCGAAAGGGGAATGAGAATGAAACAATGTATTGCGAAATTATGTTGATACCGATTGGGAATTCAGGCAGGGCACAAAGAAGCCTTTTGTTGACTCAAAGACCTTGCATAACTTAGTTTTCACTGCTGATTACCTACCGCATTTTGAACTTTCTCTTTTACTAGACATGAAAGATAAAAAGTTAAAAAAATATAAAACGACGAACAAACTTTAAATGAACGATCAGCCAGCAAAAGATATACATATAACACGATGCTATTTAGTTTATGTAGTGTATTGTAAAATTGTAAAGATTTTTTGTTGTTTCTCCAAAATACTTTTATAGGTGGTCGTAATGTTCAAATTCCTCGTGTACTACGCCATTCCGCTGTGTTTTATTGCAACATTCTACATCATCATGGCTCATCATCTGCTCCAGTCCACAAGGAACATGCCAGGCGAAGCACAAGGCCAGATGAAACAGATTCAGTCGAGGAAAAAGGTAAGTCTTCAACTAACACGCATTACATACAAATGGACTATAAAATTGGGAAATGATGGAATCGTGTTGATTTGCTACTCAGTCTTGAAAATGAAACGAAGTTACGTTGTTGTTACGGACTCGGTTGAATTGAGTTGAGTAGAGAGGATGTNGGACTCGGTTGAATTGAGTTGAGTAGAGAGGATGTCAAGAATAAAGAAAGGCGGTGAGAGAGAGGCAGGAAATTGGAGTCTCACAATTCTAACCTAATGCAATATTCCCACGTTGCATCACACTTCCGAGCTAACACTAGCACCAGAGGTGATGCTGCTGCTTCTACCAACACCGGAATTAAGTGTTATGATATTTATTGATATGATATGATTTTCATTTCCGTTCTGCTCACTCTCTCTCACCCGACCTTCGTCAAATTCGATTTGCGAAACTTGCGAAAATAAAATACAATACGGGAAAGCAGATTTCTACGTAAACACAACACAAAGGTGTGAGATAAATTACGAACGAGAAGCCCTGAAAATGCAAATTTTTTAATACAAAAACCAAAGAGCAAAACTGGAAGTGAGAGTGAGCAGGAAATGCCAGGCCAGATGTGATGTGATACTAGTAAACTAACACTTTAATTTCGTGTTGAGAGAGCCAATTTCCTGGGATGCTTCAAATTCTTTGCATGATGCTCTTACGTCAATGGCACTTGTCGGTGACTAAATAAAATGTTAACGGTGAAATGCCAAAGTGGGCATTTTGAAACATTTGAAATATTTAGCGATTCAATTGTCTAAATGCTGAAAGGTCTCTTCAATCACGATCCCTCAGAGAAGGATTTCGAAATATTTCACAATAGAATAGAGTATTATTATCATTATGTCTGTGATTTTAAAGAATTACTGCGACGTATCCGAACCGAAGTGATGTAATGTAATGTACCTATGATTTTTTTTGCACAGGTAGCAAAAATGGTGCTCTCATTCGTGGTAATCTTTGCCCTTTGTTTCTTCCCATCGCACGTTTTTCTCATTTGGTTCTACTACTACCCCAATGCGGAGGAACACTACAATCTCTTCTGGCACTGGATTCGCATGGTGGGATTTTGTCTCTCTTTCATCAACTCCTGCATCAATCCCATCACCCTCTACTGTGTCAGTGGAACCTTTCGCAAGGTAAAGCACAAACAAAATTCCAAATAAAAATAATTGCAATTCCTGATGAAACCTGAGCTGATAGTAATCTGCCTGATACATATTTACCTACCTACTTCAACCCTGTTTGTCAAAGCGTTAGACAATTTACAAATTGGCGAACTGCGTCATCATCATCATGCCATTAAATATTATTGCTGCTTTTAAAGACCTCCATTTTTTTCATTTATTTATTTTCGCTGAAAAACTGAGTCTAGGAAATGGTGATGAAATGAGAATTGTTTACAATTTCAAATTATTATCCCCGTCTCGTCTACTATTTACTTTAAAGAGAAACTCAGTTACAGTCGCAGTTACAGAAAATTATCATTTTGTTTACGACTGATGAAAGTTCCGTAAACACATACGCCTACAAAGTTTTATGCAGCTTAAGTATGGCAAAACCTACCTAATATCGTATTTCATTTTCATCTTGCCGAAAATTTCTTGTTTGAACTGGGAAAAGCGATGGTGGTAATAGGATCAGTTCTCTGCCTCTGTTCTCATCAGTAGTTCCCATTCGATCGTCTCCATCATCGTGGTAAAGTAACTGAACTGAAGTGACAAGAAAAGCACGCTGAATTGCTGAAGTGAAGAGAAAGGCGAGCGCAGAACAAGTGCCCTGTGTGATGTGGATGTGATGGATATTTACCATTACCACGGAACGCAGGCAAGCAGGCAGGACATCCATGCGGTCAAATCACTTTTGCTCACTGTTCCATGGAACCAATGTCATTTTCATGACGTGCCGAATGAAACGTGTGCTCACTCGCGGGGAGAGTGAAAATTCTTTCCCCCTAATAATCATTTATTATACAAGGTCTGCTGCACAAAATACGGGGAAAGTATAATAAACACCATTTTTATCCACTAGTCTCGCTCATAATCACTACCTAGCGCCTGGCCTATCTAAAATAACAAAAGCTTTTGTTTTCTTTCACTTTTTCCTTCCCACTTAATTTTCCTTATGAAGGTTATACGGAAAATCGTTAATTTGCCTAAAAAGTCTCGGCTTGGTTGGAAAACCGAAAATATCACCTAACACGTACCCCACGACATATGTAAATTTCCAACTCGTATTGTGTATGTGTCTGTAATTTGGATTTTTTTCTTTCCTTTGATCATTCCAGCATTTCAATCGGCATCTCCTGTGCTGCTGCTGCCGAGATGAGCGTCGTTCCCGACACCTTCATCACAATCATTTCCTGCGTGGCGCCCCGAGTGGTTACCACAGCGGCATGAGTCACACGGACCATATTTATGCGGACCGAATTGTCACCAATGGTGGAGCCACTCACTTTACAAGAGCGTCTACTCTGAACAACAAGACTATGGTGGGACAAAATTGCAGGTCGCGGCAGAACAGTCAGCAGTTGGTTCCTCCGGGACTGGGAAGTGGAAATGGAAGTGGAAACAACAACAGTTCCACTAGAGTCGTCAGCATCAGTCCAAATGGGAAGGGAAAGTATGACGTGGAGTTTGAGATGACGACGAGAAAGTTGAGTGAGAAACAAAGGCTCCTTACTTCGGTGGAAGAGTCGGACAAGATTGATCTCATCAAGACACAGCAGCATCACAATAATCATTTCAGCGGCAACGGTAACAACGGCGGTAACGGTAATAACGGAGGTAGTAGTTCCGCATTGATTGGCGCGGGATGTGAGGATGATGAGGCGGAACGGGCGTTGTTAGCTCCCACCAGTAATAACGGCATTCATAATCATCGCAATCTTCACCTCCATAATCATTCGTCGGGCATTTCCTCATCAAGACTGTAATGCGATCCATTAAAAGATTGCGAGGCGGAAATCAGTCTTATATAAGGCATATGTGTATATAATCAGAATATAATCGGGGAAAATCCACTCAAACTCCCAAAAAACTCTTCACTTCACTGAGGATGGTGAAATAAACTGAAAATGAAACGAACGCTTTCACTCGTCTCGTCACTCAACTTCCGCGAATGCATTTTTCTTTGTTGAGCGATTCAGTCAGTTTTCAGATTTGAGTTGGTTGCTCTCTATAAAGCTAAATTAGTTGAAAAGAGATTTTTGGCTAAAATATTTAATAACTGATGGAGTATCAGTACGAGTAGATATTTTAGGGTAGAATTGTAGACTTTTTTAGTAATTATATGGACTAAGTTAATATATAAAAAGTACATGTCTTTAAAAGATTGATGGATTAAAATTTAGCTTTTAACAGGTTTTGAAATCTCTAAAGCATGGTTAATTATATGTGTGCGTTTCATCATCTTTAGAGTAAAAGCGTAGGCTTAGTCGGTGGTCGGTAAAAATAGTTTTTACTTTTTTTATATTTTCAAATTGTGGTTTCTAATTAGCATTAGCAATTACCAAAACAATCTTATTTAGACAGACACGTTGTTACCTATTGAAGATTTTTTTAAATTGGCTGGCATCATTTTTTATAACTAGATCATTAAGACCATTTTTAGTTATAAAATCTTTTTGTAGAGTCTCTACTAGAGAGTTTAAGCTGTATATTGTAATATAAAATTGTCACTGTTCGTTTTCTCTTTGCATTTTGTTACTTTGTACTGAATGTGAGAACTAAACTAAAAGTCGTGATGAAAATCTTTAAAGAGAGTTAAATTGAAATAAAAGTAGAATGGTAGTTGAAAACTGTATTTTTATAATGTTACAATTACAAAACGAACTACTTAATTAATTAACGTATTTATGTATCTTCTGTAGTTTAATGTCATTGTTATAATTTTCTTACTTGTTTGCTAAATTAAATAAAATTAATTTAATCTTGCAAGACGCAAGAGAAAGTGAAGTGAATCATAGCGTAAGATTAAATAACCTAATGTTATTAGTTTTGATTGAATTAGAGTTTAGATTTTTAGAGGATGAAATTGTAAAAAAGTGACGTGATGTATTTATGTAAGTAGTGTGATAAAGTTACGAAAAATGTCTGTTACATTTTAAGTAGTAGGAGTAAGTAAATTAATTATAATCTATTGTATTCTAATCAACTGACGAAGAACTGGATCTTGTCTGTGCTAAAATATTTTTATATGTGTTAATGTTACATTACAACAAAGGAAAGGAATGAAATTATCTAATGCCAAAAAATGAACAATTTCGCCAATTTCGGATTTACATGTCAATGACGTCACAAGAACAAAACGGAGTTTATATTTAGGTAAAGGCTAAAAAAAATTCTTCGTGAAAGTCTACACGATAAAATTCACTTGAAGCAGGAAGTGGGCACTTCGTTACTTAATATAAAATATGTAACTGTAATTAAATGAAAACCCTAGTTTACACAAACGGTTACAGTTTGTTCCGTTATGTATTATAGTTGTATTATATTTAAAAGAAAAAATATTAATTACATAATTAAGTCTACAAAGCAAATTATAAATCCCATCTCTACTCATCCATTACTTTTTTTAAGTTGGCCCGATTTTTTATAAAAATACATGGACATAAATTCTCTAATAAATGTTTTAAAGTTTTATATAGTCTATATAACAATATAAATAATTGAATATAAAATTCTGCACAGTGTACCTACATACAATTATACACACACCCACACATCTATATTACGTAACATTGAAAACCGGATATTACCTGCACTTTGCACTATACATATAAACTATAAATTATAAATGTGTGTGTATAAGAAAGTGTACAGAAATGATCCTTGTGTGCACATGAGTACGTACCTTAGTATTTACATAAGGTTTACATTTACCTTACGTAGTACCTGGCTGAGTTGACTTTTTGACATTCAAAAAACTAGCTGCAATGGAAAGTAACTTTATTATTAGCATATTATAACATAACAGAACATTTTGTCTTGTGGACATTTGCTTCCTTTCAAGTTTAAGATGCAATGCTTTTCGTTATCTGGATTTGCTCGGTTTAACTAGCAAATGTCATGTTATGCTATATATTTAATAATGGTTATGGTTTTGACTAGAATAATAATAAAAGTTAATACACATTTAATAAACATTGGTGTATTTTTGTGAGCGGTTGTTGCTGTCTAACAAAATAAAGTCGATTACCTTTACGTATGTATTCAATATTTTGACATTTGTTTGCCACCTGGTTGCTTTCCTATTGTTTTGGTGAACTTGGAGGATTTCTTAAGCATAAAGTTCACTTGAACTGCCCACTTTGAAAACATTTAAAATGCTGAAATAAATAACTAAACATTTGCGATCGAGGATAAGGACGTTGACCTGAATGGAGGTACGAGAGTGCCTTCACCTTTTCACTTAATGCATATCACTCACATCTTGATTGGCTCAACTGCAACAAAATGGAAAAGTGGCACTTTATTCATTTCAGACAAATTGGCAAAAACCAGATTGGGGTAAGGTAAGATTTTGCAGACAAAAACCCTGAAGTTTCTCTTGGGTTTACCTGGTCCTGGTCTCGAGTAAAGTGATTTCTCCGGAGAATTTATGCATATAATAATGTGTGAAGATGAACATAAACTCAAAGAATATCGTTGCTTTCTTCCATTTCTGGTTTGAAATATCTACCTAAACTAATTTAGCAGCTCACCAATTCTTTTCCTTGACATACGGAGCCAATCATCTCCTGGGTACGTTGCCACATGTTGCTTTGTACTTTATAACGCTCAGGCTTTTCCTTTCCATTTCCTCCCTTCAATTTCAATTCGCTCTGCTGGGAATTTACCGACGAGGAAGGTGAAGGCTACAAGAGCTCTTGTTCATAAACAAGTCCCAGTCTTTCATAAGGATTCTTCTTGATCATGATAGAAATTGCCCCGGGACAATTCAGACATTTGGAAGTGGCAGCGATAAGCTAATTTTTTGTCTGCTGCTAATCAATTCTCTCTTGAAGAAGGAAGCAATCAAGGAGACGCGTTTTTTTATCCATTTCTAAAATTCATCAGGAAGTTAGAGAGACTTTTGGTACCCTAATCCTCTAAAAGGAAAGTCAACAAAAATATTGATGTCTTCCTTGAACTTCGCAAATAATTTATGGGCGAATGTTTTAGAGAAAAAACTTCAAAAGTAAAACGGAGGTTACGTGCCTTTAAGGGTACTCAAACTCATTTATTAGTTCCTAAGAGTTGAAAAATGAATTTTGTTTTACCGGTAGTTAAACAAAATGCCTTTGAAGTAGGTGCATGTTTCACGTATTTAGGTGCGAGAGGGCGGAAATATTTACATGCTTCACGGATCAAAATCGCGTGGAAAATGAAGTTGCCTATCTAAACGGAATGAAGAGACGCTTCTGTTTGTTTACTGCCTTCATGCCTTCGCCTTCACGTCGTTTTACCTACTTATTCTAATTGTTTGCGAGTGTGACGACGCCGACGACGGGTATCTTCATGAGTTGCTCCATGTGGGTGGCAGAAGTTTATGAAGTCGAAAAAAGTAAAAACCTTCATTTTTTTATCTTTGGAGTGATTTTTATTTTTTATTTCTTCTGGATAAAGTTTCTTTTATCATTTTTGAATCTTTTATGTACATATATAGATATACTAGAAAGCCCGTTGTGAACTAATTCGCAAAAATGATGAGTTGATTGATGGAAACGATTATAGGGTAACTTTATTTGGAATCTCCAATGCTTTTAAATCATACCTGATCGAACGGATAACGTAATTCGTACGCCCGGTAATTACTAACTTTCAAATTATAGAACAATTTCAAAACTATGAATGGTCCCCGGAGACAACGGGACATATTTACTTAATTTATAGGTAGAGATAACATTATATAAAATAAAGTTGTTTGTCTAATAAAACCTTGTTTTCATCATAATAATAAGAGAGACTAGGAGAAAGTTTCTTTTAAAAAAGTATGTCGCTTACAAAAGAAAAAGTTTGTCACACACGTCTCAAAAAGTGTCTTGTTGTATAACTACAAAAATCTTTTCTTAGGTAACATGTATGTCATTTCAACTAGAATGTCAGTTCACATGAGCAGGACGTTGATAACGTTGTCAAAAAGGGATTTGTAGAATCCAATCCGACTGGCATGGTCCAGTCGGAAAAGTTTCCCGGCTGACCATGCAATGGGCTGCAAGGCGAAGCATCTTTTTTGCAGAATTTTTCTCTCCTCCCGTCTCCAGCTTAATGCGACAAACTTCCACTTTCCAACAATTCCCTCTGACAACTCATCAATCAAAACGGCGACGGGCAAGGTCATCTCCGTGAACAAAAAGAAACTGACGGCGACAATGAGACCGGCTCCGTAAATGTAGAACTCGACATCGCCGAAAAGCCTCACACCGGCCCAGACCAGAGCAGTGAGGGATACTTGACCGAACCCGATGAGAATGACGATGACACTGTTGCCAGCCTCTTGCAAACAGCAATGGATGAGTTTGAGGTGGGAATATTGAGAGCTGAAGTAGGCGCCCTGATACCTCAATATGTCATTGGGTAATCGTCCCAAATGCCGAAGTGTGTACAGGTAGATACGTACTGTTATCATCATTGCGAGACAGCCAATCGACGCGAATCTTAGGCACTCGGAAATTAAAACGGTGGCGAGGAGCCATCGACCCAGTATGTAGAGCAGGATTTCTTTACAAGATCGCTGGTAAGGGTCGCTCAGGAATAAATCGACCAGGTGACCATAAGGGTCGATATTTGAAACCACGCACAGCAATGGCATCACAAGACCACCAAAAGCGTGACCCAAAACAAAGACGTAGAAAAATAAGCTGAGGACTTCGTTTTTCCTCCTGGCTCGTATCGATTGAATTGCATGATTGAATGGGTGGAATGAGTGGAGACCTAATTAATTATTAAAGTGCATTTTTTCAGCAGCAATAAGGAATGAAAAAATATTGCTTTACTAGTACTGTACGAACCTTCTCGAAATCTTGCGTAGAACAGTTTTAGAAAATTGAAGCCAGCGGTGATTTCATGGCCGTGGATGACGTACAAAATTGCTACAACAAAGTAGGTGGCCGAACAAGTGGCGGCGGCTAGACATGCACCTAACTGCTTCACTTTAAGACGAACTCTCTGACCACTTTGGTATCTCAAATACTCCAAGACCAAAACCAACGAGCTGCATCCAAACCCGAAGAAAGTAATTCCAAAGTAACAGACGACGTACCAGGGAATTAGGCGGATTGATCTAATGTCTCGAAATAGGAGTCTGCTTTTCCTAGAATCCCAATCTATGAAGAAGGGGTAGGGAATGTATGAGAAAACAGATTGGTGAAAGCCGTATAGTTTCCAAGTTTCCTCCGAAAGCATTTTTAATAAAGAAAGTGAATGAATACAATTCCAGGAAAATTCCAAACTAGCCGACCAAAATATCCCGGGGCACTAAAACCAAAAATATTATGCAATACAATTTGGTTTAGCTTGTTAGAAAATATTATGGACTTTTTAGGCAATTTAGTTTAATCAGCCTTTTAATAAACTAAAGCCATTTATATTTATGACCGAACACTGGCGAACACGGAAGTCTTTATAGGTATTAAAAATAGCAGAAAATCAGTTTATGTCACTATAAATGCTTTTATATCAATAAAACTTATTTTGTACAGCCATGAATCATGATTGAGTCATGTGATGATGATGAACTATTTCTTCCTATTATTTTAATTTTAATTGTACATAAGTTAAATGTAGCTTTATTAAAAATGTTTTTAAATGAGTTCATGGCCATGGAACGAAGGTTATTAACGAAGCGTTGAACGACACGAAAACATTTAATAATAACAGCATCAGAGACAAAAACAATGTTGGAAGTTAAAAGGAAAAAATAAATTGGATTCTGCTGATTCGACTACATTTTTGTTTACGACTTTAGTTCACTTTTTTTTTATCAACATTTTTCATTAAAACAATGAAGCTATGTCGAATTTGATGCTCATTATAAGATAAATAAGCGCTTGTTTACTTTGATATTTTCGTTTCAATTCCAAGAATATTTTTATTAATTTTTCAGATATCTTTTAAAAACTCAAGCAAGCCTTGGTCAAAGCTAATTAACTTTCAGATAACCTTTGATAATCTTACATGAATATGTATCTGTATTTATTCGTTCTTTTTGAAAAATGTTTTTCAGCGGAAGAAATTGACAATTGGCACTTTTTTTTAGTTCTAAACTTGATGTCATATTATAAAAGTTCGCGTCGCTAAACAAAATTTTACATTTCTGAATCATTTATCTAATGAAGTTTGTTCGTTTATTTGAATGACCTTGTTTTGTTATTTTTAGTAGTGGATGGAACAAAGTGACAAAAAGTCACTTGGGAGGTAGGAATTGAAACGCAATTTCAGAATTTGATTCCATCCCATGATCGTAGCACCTTTTCAGCCTAATGGAGCCAATAAAGTCGCATTTTATTTGAAAATTGGACAAAAAGTTAGCTAGAATCCCATTTCCTCCATATTTTTTCCTCCCTTTTCTTCTCATCCGTACCAATGCACATCCTTCTCAAAAAAAGATTCAATTGTATGTATTGAGTATGAAAGGCAAAAAGCATTGATATGATAATAGAATAAATAACAAGATTCCAAGTTCGACTTGATTCGATTTATAGGCCGGCATCAATAACTCCAATATAAATACAATATTCCACTTGTGCTTTTGCTTCCATTCTACCGGATAAAACGGATGTGCTAAAATGCTCCGTAGATAGAAAGTATTTCCGTCCGGTCATTTACTATACGCTACATTAGTTGCGGCGCACTTTACCTATACTACGTAGTAGTGTATTTAATAAACGTAGCTATTTCACCTACAAAAAGCAGGAAATTGAAATGCTTTATGTCAATTGTATGTCCAATCAAACCGAATTCGGGATTATGATTCATGATTAAGATTACTGATTGCTACATTCCGATCTCAATTCAGTTTCCACTGAAAAAATATTTTGTGTAGCACGACACTAGCAGAGAAAATATTTTCTGGATAAGATGTGGACACATCTCGATAGAATCTCTTCACAAAAATGTTTTGCTTAAGACGAGTATGTAGGTCGTTGAATTTAATTTGTTACGGTTGTTGTCTTATCCTAGGACCTAGGGAAAAAATGTACAATCCAATTTTCTATGTAGTAGAAAAAATTACTCTTGAATGTATGTAAGATAAAAGGTAGTTTTTCTGCTATTTCTCTGGAAAATTTGGTATACTCCTTGACTTCGTGTGTTGCGTAAAATATCGACTTACATAAGGTTAGAAATGTTGAAAAATCTTATTGCGTGTAATTTAAATTTTGTGTCAATTCTTATTATAATGATATCATCATCATCGTCGTCATCATCCTCATAACTGAAGCACGTGCATTCTTTTTATTGTTTCCTCGCATTTTTATTATAAGAGTGGAGTGGGTCAACTTTGGGAAAAACATGTTTTTCCTTTTGGGCTTGTCTTCACTGTACTTTTTGAGTTCCAAGTATTCAAGTGGCTGGGATTTTTTTGCCACCTTTTGATTTGTAAGTAAGCAAGCGGAAACAGAGTGAACACTGTTTTAATGAATTTTTTCAACCTGTTAATTTGGTGTAGTCAACCTGTTAAGTGTTTTGTTCCAACTTCCAAGTAAACTCACTCCGGATGAGTTTAGAATTGCTCCGGGCTATTTTTCAGGGTTATTTACTATAGGTACACTTGAAGCATGTTGTCTGCTTGCTTACAGCAGCGTTAAAGCCACATTTCCGTCTTAATTGTTACAACTGTTACATGTAACCTCTTTGTTTTGATCAAAGGTTCATTTATTTTTGGGTTCATTTATCTTACCTGCACTTAAGGGTTAACTAAAATAAGAGAGAAATTCAACTTTTTAAGGTTCAACTTCTCAGGGACGTGGCTTGACGTCACTATCGTGGATGGAGGTTGATTATCGTGTGAGGCGAACTGAGAAGCCGGAGGCGGATTCCTGAGTTACACGTGTGTGTGAGCTGCCAGAGAAGTTTAATAAATCAGAAACATTTTCTCTTCGTTGGAGCGTTAAGTCGTTAGAGTTGGAGCTTGTAACGGTAGACTTTGTTGACTGCATCAACGCAACATTTGATTTTGATTGCAATTTGCAATATGGAAATTGATGGCCTTCGTTGTTCCCTGCAGAAGATCATGATGATCTCATGAATACAGATGAAGGGCGCCTGTGGCTGCGGCAAGCGGCAGCAATGAGTAAACAGTAACAGGTAAACAAATGATAGGATGTGGTGACACGCTGTAAGGAAACTGATATCATATTACACCACCATTGATTTACTTAAGTAAAAGCAGAACAAAGAGATTTTATTTGCGGTGATAGAATTGCAAATACAATAATATTTCATTTTGAAACCAACTCCATCTCGTTTTCTTTTAAAATACATAAAACGGTAAATAGCCGTATTCTCTCTAATGACTACCCCTCTCTAAAAGTTAACCAATGTATGAGACTAATTGTGCTAAAATTTCAAAAAATGGATTTTACACCACTTTCTAATTATTATAAGTCCGCAGAACCCATGAGTTTTAATTACCGACCAGCCTATAATTAAGAGAATACGGCTATTGTATTTCAATTCATTTTCAACAAAATTTTCAACTTGTTGATTCGGAAATAATGAAGTCTCAAGAAACTGCGTTTCTTAATATGTATATATGCAACAAAAACGAATGCAACAAATAAAATTGACATCAAAGAAACTAATGTGATGTACAGGTTTCCAACTTTGCTGTACAGTGTAAATACAGTTTAGTATTTGGACTCACAAGATAACTCCGCGACAAAGCGACATGATTATCTTTGTCTATTTCAGTAGTAAAAATCTCTTTACCCGAGTATTTATCGAAGACAATTTGATTAATGGTGAAATTTTGCATAATAATTAATCACGAAGTACGGAAAAATTATAAAAACTATTATGCAAACAAATTTTGAGTATGAGAATCAATAATCATGCCGCGATGTCAACTTGTCAGTAAAAACTCAAAAACGTGTAAATCCACTTATTAAGGAAATATGTCTAACTTTGCTAACCTATTGTTATGTCTATGTACCCCAAGTCCCCAAATGTACAATAAAAAGCACATCATAAAAAATAAAGTTGGTTCGTGAAATTTTATGGCAGTATTTCGTTTTTTCGTCTCTCGCGTCTCTCTTCCCTTTCACAGTTTTATTCGATTCATGCAATATTTTCGCGATATGCTAAAGAAGGGAGGGGATAAACAAGTCACATGTAAAATGCAATCTACTTGTAAATAAGTGTCCTTTGCCTGTTTTGTTTCGAGCACTTTTGTCACTAGTGCTAGTACTAAAAACTAGGAGAAAGGAATTTGATTTTTATGTGATTCCATCCAGCCTCCTTTGGCCGCGTTTTATTGGATTTTCCGACTCGGAATAATAATTAGTTTGGAGTTCTCTTTGATTGTATAGGGAAAAAGTCTAGCCTCGTCTTCTATTTTTATTATTGCTCATCTTTGCCTGACTTAAAAATAAGATGAGTGCAGCATTCAGCATTACAATAGCCAATTATCTATGAGCTTGTACCACCGTTATTAATCTAAATAAAGGTATTATCATAGGTATTGATATTTATTAATAGTGCTGCTGTAACAGTCATCAGTAACAAATCAGTTCATTTAAATGATTCATAGTTAATAAACGACCATGTTCCATTCTTTACTTTCTAGTTTAATCCTAAGCACAGATTATTATTACAGACTACAGATTATTACAGGGTTTTAGGTTTGGGGCGTTTCTGCAGACTGCTGCTGGATGTTTTCAAAACCGAGTTACTAAAGAGTTTCCCGAACAGAATGACAAAAGAACCGTAGACGATTGAGTAGGCGAGAATGCTCCCAGACGTTCGGTAACACGAAGATCCAGCTCCTATATTTAAAATGATTTTCATTAGCTAATATTGTTCCAGTTTCAGTAGCAGCAATTATGTGTGAGGTTGTTAATGTTAATTTTGCTATTGAATGAAAATTATTTACCGTGTAAAGCTATTGTGCTGGCATTCAGCAGAAAGCCGATAATCATTTGCGCAAATTGGGCGGTTGTGATCATGTTCGCTATTGACTTCGGAACATCAACGTCAGCCATCTACGTCATTAAGATGTAAATTAACATTTTCAACATTTAAGGCACTGGTTTCAATTGGTGGTTTTACTTTGGAATTCAGAATAATTGTGTATTTACCTTTAACGAAAAATACGGATACATGAAACTGTGCACCCCGTAATTCATCAGAATGCACCACCTTCCAACTGGTTCGCCATAAGGTACTAAATTGGGCAAAAAATGACCGTTATTGACCTAAGTCTAATTAAAATGTTATTTAACCTTTATTTAAATTTAATTCTTCTTACTTGTGACCCAAACCAAAATAAGCGTGACGATGTGGTGATACCATTGCAGCATTTGCAGCGGTCTTTTTCTCAGCACAATGAAAACGGTATCACCGAGCTCGATGAATTTGGAAATTGCAAATGCAAGTCTGGAATATGCAAATCAATTAGATCACATTTTAACTAATGTAAATTAATTTATATTCAAATCGTTTTTTAAATTCTTACCCCCAAAATGCAAGGCGGACATCCGTCGCTTCCTGTGTACAGATACTGGAGTGGAATTGATGAAAACTGGTGAAATACTTTAACATGGGAGGGGCGGTGCGTGCAAATCCTAAAATAGAAAACACTCCCAACGCCGCATTCCACCAGACCAGGGGAAGTCGGAGGTCGAAGGCTTTCCGATTTTTCATGTAGTGTTCCAAAGAGAAAATTAAGATGAGGTAGGCGCCACCCGCGATGAATGCAAGGGACCGGTACTGAATCACGGTGTCTTGCCACCATCCAACATCAATTCGTTCGAAGTCATAGCCATCCTCAGAGTTGCCCAACTCCAGATATGAGTGATTTTCAAAAAAGTGCGACCTCAGAAAACTTTTGTGGAGTTGAGCCATCTCCAGTGTAAATATGTAGAATTATTTCAAGCACAGAGGATTTCTTAAAGGTTCTGCAGGAAGGACAAGAATTTGCTGCTCGAACGCAGTCTAAAGAATTAATGAAATAGTCAATAAATTCCAGCATCAATTAACAATTTTTTCTACATGAGGTGAATGATGTATAAAATATCAACGTTTTTCCCACCCAGCATTCATAACTTAGCTAAACTCTTGTCCAGTTTGACTATTAACAGGATGCTGAACCTTTGGAGTTTTTATTACATAACGATAAAATTTATCCAATTTGCCAAATGCAATGAAACGCCTTTTAATCAGCTCCGAACCAACAAATTCTCAGGCGAGAAAAAAGTTGAAGATTTACCATAGATCAGTCCGCTGACGTAAATTAAATGTGTCTAAATGCGAGTTTTATATTCAAATAGTTATTTAGTGAATAGTGACGTCACGTAAAATAGATATTTAATTTTCAAAATTAAATCGTTTAAAATGAAATAAAAAATATTAACAATTAGTGTGAATTATGGTAATGTTTTTCTACTGGACTCTATAATTACACCGAAGAAAATTACTTGAGAACTTGAGGCTTTCCTATAAAAGCATGATTTTAGCACGTTGAACGTGAGAAAAATTTGTGACTGTATACACAGCATGAGCATAGCTCGGAGCAGGTAAATTTCTTGATCTCAATAGCAGCACAAAAATAATTGTTGAGAATTCCCGATTCGAAGTCAAAGGTCACAGGGATAGATGATGGATAAACCTTTTTCATCCACTTATTTGTGACGAAAGTTTGCAGTTTTTTTTTCTCTCACGCGTCAGTTTTTCTTTACATATACATACTATGTATAGAAAATGTAAGACACAGCCAAAATATTTTTGTTATTGTCTTACCGATATTATTTTCAGCCAAGAGATTTCTTCAGTGATTACCAAAATGTTTGCGCACTTCCTACTGGTCACATTAACACTGATTTGATTCCAATTGATTGAATGGGGACCATTTAAGAAATTTGGTAACCTGTGTTCCATTCCAGATATAGGCTGACTCATTTTGAGTTCAAGTTCAAATACGTCAACGCCAAGCCTTACTCAACCCAACTGTGATGTCACTGCCACATAACGCCTTTTTGGAAAAGGAAGAGGAGGGAACCTTGCTAAAACGTGACTAACGGTCTTTGTACTCGCAACTTCCTCAAGAGAGCATCCAGAAAAATCTTTGTTGCTTGCAAGTTGCAAGCTAAGCTTCCGGGATGGAAGCTGGCGCTGGAGCTTCTCCAGTTTTAACTTGTAAACTTCCACGGTATGACGAACTCTTCCTGATTTCTACATTTTGTCACACTAGAGGTCGATTCCGTCATCATTTGGGAAACCACAGTAGAAAAGTGATTGGAAGGGAATGTCTATGACTGAGCTGAGACTGTGACGGTAGCAGTTTCCAGGATTGCAATATTTTTGCAAATTCTAAACATTACAAGTAACAGAAATATGTAGATGTGTGTGTTCAGACTTGAGTCTCTCAGAGGTCCAGGCTATTACTTTGCATGTGGAAGTTTGGAAACAAATTGTATTACTAGAAATGATGTCCCATGGGTTCTTCGCAAAACCGCTACGGAAAACTACAAAAAATTGCACATGGCTCTGTTGGCAAATTGAATTAATAGGCCATGTATAATTATCACATTCGTATTACACTATTACGTGTAATTAAATAGAATTAGACTTCTGCAACTCAGCGTTGTTGGAAATGTTAAGCCGGTTCCGTTTATTGTATATTATATTGAATAATAGTTGCAGGAAGCATATCCACCCACAACCCGCAATTAATTTCGTTTTGCGTCATTAAGCATTATTAATTACAACACAACAGTTCACATAAATGCGAACATTAAGAGCTTGACTGTCCAAATAAACCTTAATATGTAGCAGACTACACGCCATTTTTTAATTTTCGAATGAAGCAAAATTTCTTCTTCAGTCTTCTTTATACTGAAACAAATCAACCTCGTCAATCTCCTCCATGACGTCCATGAAGTCCAAGTCTCTGAAACTTTCTGAAACATGAAACTTTCTATTATCCAGTCCCAAGGTCCTACAGGAAAACTATTGTCATGATGATAACCAGTTACTAGTTACTTAATTGCCACATAAGGTTGGCCACAAAACTCGGTCATCGCAAAAAAGAGGGGCGGAGTTAAAATGGTT